>VMDO01010511.1:0-42500 GCA_007922755.1 Pedetes capensis | reverse complement strand
CCTCAGCACTGACCTGATTACATTTTTGAAGGGCTCAGAATAGAAGCTTCTGGGAGAGGCTGCCTTGGCTTTCTGAGAAAGAAAACACTGCATTAAAAGCTAAGAGAACCTGCCCCTCATCCCATAGGTTTTTCCTAGTCTCATGGGATGGTTAGAAAAAGCAATTCTGGACTGCCTAATCAGACCCCTGGGCACAGTGGAAGTCTCTGGGTAGCATTTTAAAACTGGTTTGAGAGTGTCAAGATGGACTCCCTTGCTGACTATTTCCTCACTTAAAGGGTGGCGCCTCGAGCATGGTGGTGCACTCCTGTAATTCCAGTACTTGAGAGAGTGAGGGAGGAGGATCCCAAGTTTGATGCCAGCCTGAGCTATATAGTGAGACTCTCTCTCCAAACAACAACAACAACAACAACAACAACAAAAACACAAAGAAAAAGTTAGCATCTGATACCTTTAGAGTAGTCTCACTCACACATGCACACAGTGATGTCCTAAGGTCATGGTAGTCTCTCAGGGTTAGACTGATCTGTAGTCCCAAAGGGGTTCTGTGCTTCTCATAGACCCCCTTAGTCCTTAGGATTGACACATTAATTTCATGTGACCCTGAATTTCAATGGCAAAAATTCATTGTGCACCAGCCAGTTCTTTAGATAGTATATGTCTTTTGTGCAATGCTCTGGAGATGTTTCATATCAGTCTTAATTTTGTTAGCCCTGCTTCAGAACTGCTGGTCTGTTGAAATGATTAGAACTTCAGGATTCCTGGAGGCCCAGGGCCATGCCAATTTTGTGGGGAACATTGTTCTCAGACACACAGGCTGCTCTGTCACTCTGGTCTTGTATTATGTCTCCATGGCTCAGAGTCAATGACATATGGATTTTGGCTTCTCTCATTTCCTTGAAGTTATATTCCTAAGTGCATTATGTACATTAAAGCGTAGCAATTCCTAAACTAAATGGACAAATTCACAGAAAAATATAACTAAATATTCATAAAAAGAAATAAGGAACTTAATCAATAAGGAATTAAAGAAATTGAAATGGAAGTTGAAAACCTCTTCCTCTCCTCGCCAAAGAAAAAATCCAAGAACATTATAATCTCATATCATTTATGAAGTAGTTGCAAAAAATCCTAAATAACATTAACTAAAGAACCAGTGTATTTTTTTCTTTTTAAGTTTTTATTTTATTTTTATTTTTTGGTTGTTTTTGAGACAAGGTCTCACTATGTAGCCCAGCTGCTCTAGAATTTGCTATGTAGACCAGACTGGCCTTGAACTCATGTGAATCCTCCTGGCTCAGCCTCCTGAGTGCTGGGATTATAGGTGTGCATAATCACACATGCCTCCAGACAGTGTATTTTTTAAAATGAATCACTATCAAGTAGGATTTATTACAGGAATTCAAGGAAGATTTATCATCAGAAAATCTGATAATATACCATATTAATAGATGGGGGAAATCATTATTATCTCCATTGATGCAGAAAAATTATTTGATAAAATTTGACAACTATTTGTTTTTTTAAAAAAAAACCTTGGCAAACAAGGAGCAGAGGATTTGTATATAACTTGTTTATATACCAAAAAACCTACAGCAAAGATTATACCTAATTGAGAAATGATAGGTGTATTCAATTTAATATTGTTTGTTGTTGCTAGGTGCTGTCAAGTCACATCCAAGTCAGTGACCTTCATAGGGTTTTCGATGGCTGATTGTTTCAGGTTGGCTTTGGGAATGGATTGCCACATCCTTCTCCTGTTTTTGTGGTGCTAAGGATCGAACTGAGGGCCTCAGACATCACAGAGCAGCACTCTGCCAACTGAGCTAAACCCTGGCCCAATTTAATATTAGGAGGAAAAAAATGCTGCCTACTAACACAATTTCTGGTTGACAGTACTGGGCAACACTAGTCAATGCTATAAAAAAGAAAAATAAATCAAAGCTACCACTGAGCTGTACCTCATGCCTCTTTTTTATTTTTAATTAGAGACAGGGTCTTGCTAAATTGCACAGGCTACCTCTGGCCTTACCCTCTTGAGTCACTGGGATTATAGGCGTGTAGCACAGCACCTAGCTTTAAATGTTAAAAATTTAATAGTGTTTCTCTATACCAGCTACACTCAGCTAAAAAGAAGAAGATAGTATTTACAATAGAAAAATTATGAACAATTTTGCAATTCACTTAAGTGAGAATACACAGGTAACTATAAAACTAGAGAAGGAGGCTGGGCGTGGTGGGGCACGCCTTTAATCCCAGTGGCTTGGGAGACAGAGGCAGGAGGATCGCAAATTCAAGACCAGAGGCAGTCTGCGTAACTTAGCAAGACCCTGTCTCAAAAAGTAAAAACTGGGCTGGGGGTGCAGCTCAGTGGTCTAGCACTTGCAGAGCATGCAGAGCACTTGCAGAGCATGCGAGGCCCTGGGTTCAACACCCAGTACCAGAAAAAAAAAAAAAAAAAAAAACTAGAGAAGGAGATTGGAATAAAAAAGAGAACAGGGAGGATATTGCAATGTTCTTTATATCCTAGTTTCCGATGATATTTCTATACTCTGCCATATTCTACATTTATTTGTTTGTTTATGGTAGTAGGGTACTGAACCCAGGGCCTCAGACAGGGCCTCACACACACTTTGCAAGTACTCTACCACTGAGCTGCATCCTCAGCCCCCTTTAAATTTTTTTTTTTTTTTTTATCTTGAGACAGGGCTCTCTAAATTATACAGCCTGCCTCTAGCCTTGAACTTGTGATCCTCCTGCCTTAGTCTCCCAAGTTGCTGGGATTACACGTGTGCACCACCGTGCCTGACCCCCCATAATGTTTGTTAACAGCAAGTCATTAAGCCTGGCCCTCACTCAAGAGGAGTGGGGATTAGGCTCTGCCTTTTGAAGAGAAGAGACTTTCTGTACAAAATTTAAAACCATCACACCTACTTATAATATATGTTAAACACTGGAAATATTACATATGACAGAAGAGAATGATAGAATAGAATAAAAGGGGATAGGAAGGGAAGGGAGAGGAAGGAGGGAGGGAAGGAGGGAAGATAGGAAGGAGGGAAGGAAGGGAAGGAAAGGAAGGGAGAGAGGGAGGAAAGGGAGGCTGGTTAACAAGAGACCCTTTGTATACCAAAGACATCAATGGGCCATGAATTGAGGTAGTTGTTTGATTCCACAAATGGAATGAAAGAAAAAAGTTTGGGGTACATTTTTCATCTTCTTTCTATATGTTCACATACCATATAACATTTATACTTGCATCTTTTCTTTTGTGGTGCTTTTTTTTTTTTAACCTGGCTAGGATCTTATTATACATATTAATCTACAACTGGGTTTTCTCATTTAACTGTGTACCGTGGAGAGTTTTTTGGGTGCTGGAGATGACTATTGAATATACCATAGACTGCCAAAAGAACCAACAGATCTGTCCTAGAAGAAATGCAACCAGAGTGCTCCTTGGGAACAAGAATGGTTAGGCTACATCTTACATACTTCGGACATGTAGTCCAGAGAGACCAGTCCCTGGAGAAAGACATCATGTTTGGGAGAGTGGCAGGTCAGCGAAAAAAAGGAAAACCCTCCACCAGATGGATTGACACAGTGTGTGCAACAGTGGGCCTAAACATAAATAAGATTGTATGCCTGGCACAGAATTGGGGAGTGTTCTGATCTGCTCTACATAGGGTGGCTATGAGTCAGACCCAACTCAATGGCACCTAACAACAACAACAACAATATAAACATAGAGATCTGTTTTATTCCTTTTATTTCTGCCTATTATTCCACAGGATGGATATACCAAAACTTATTCAATTACTTCCCTACTGATGGACATTCAGGTTGCTTTTACTTATCTTTCTTCTTCCCTTTCCCTGTGGTTGACTAGATGTCTCTTTCAGTACGTGAACATCCACATTTGTACTTTACTTATTTTGTCTCCTCTAGATTTCAAGAGGGCTGGGGTTTAGCTCAGTTGGTAGAGTGCTGCTCTGAAGTCTCTGAGGTCCCAAGTTCAATTCCCAGCACTGCAAAAAATGGGAGAAGAACATGGCAATCCACTCCTGAGGCAATCCTGAAACAGTCAGCCATTGAAAACCTTGTAAGGGTTTCTGTGAGTCAGATATGACTCGACAGCACCTAACAACAACAAGAGTTCAAAAGTCTGCAGCCATACGACTGTGGCATCCAATCCCATTAGATATCAGAAGCTAAGCAGAGTTGGGCCTGGTTAGTATTTGGATTGGAGACCGCCTTGGAACACCAGGTGCTGTATGCTTGGGAGAAGGACCGGCAACCCACCCCCAAGAAAACAATCAGCCATTGAAAACCCTATGAACAGCAGAGAAGCACTAACACTAGTGTTTCGCCTGTTGTACATAGGGTCGCTATGAGTCAAACACCAAATTGACAGGACCTAACAACAACAATTCAAGATAGGCTGGGGTTTAACTCAGTTGGTAGAGTGCTGCTGTGAACTCTCTGAGGCCCTGGGTTCAATCCTCAGCACCACAAAAATGAGAGAAGGACCTGGCAGTCCACTCCCGAAACAATTTGCCATTGAAACCCCTATGAATAGCAGAGAAACACTGACACAGTCCTGGACATAGCACAGTTAAGGGAGTGTTTTGTTCTGTTGTACATAGGGGTCACTAAAAGCCAGACTTGACACAATGGCACCTAATAAGTACAGGAGTTCAGGTTAAGTGACAAAAGACATGCAGGATGGATTCTGCTGCAGGCAGAGGTTATAATTTGAGGACGGGCAGGGCCACTGTGGCACATTCACTGTTCCTTCAGCCTCCCTGCTCCTACCTAGCCATATGGCTTCTTTCCATCCTTCTTGGGTGCAGCTCAGCAAACATCTCAGGCCTGGCCTTCAGAAACCTAATGCCTAGCATAGGGAAGACATTTGATTGGCCCACAGGAGGCTTCTCTGCCTTCCGAGTCCAACTGACTGCCTGAGTTTTCATCACACCCCCTCACCTACTAGATTGGATACTGGGCAAGGCATTTCACATACCTATATCTCAGTTTCCCCACCTCTAGAGCGAGTCTCTTTTCTTAAAGAATTGCATTGAGAGATAAATAAGGTGGTACTTATAAGATGCTGAATACAATGCCTGGTACCTAGTGATCTATAAACTTAGAATTGTTGGGCAACTACCTCAGCTTATGGTCAGACAAGGACACAGGCTCTGTGGAGCTAGATGTTCTCATAAATGAAGGGCAGAGCCTACCGGCTGGTAGCAACCCCCAACAGAGCTGGAGGAAGGCGTCCAAGGGCGTGTGAAGGCAGAAGGATAAGCACTGGGCTGGAAATTGGAGGCAAGTTTGACAGGAGGACGGGGAGCAGTACTCTACAGTTGGAAGGTCACATTCATTGGCCAGAGGAGGAAAGCCCTTTCTGGGATGTATGTCCTGTGGCACAGAAGACAGAGGTCCTGGGCCCCAAAGCTGAAGCTGCAAGTCCACCACAGGACTACTGTCAGGGCCAGCCATGGCCCAGGAGGGCGCTCCCTTCCCACCCATCTTCCTGCCTTCTTCAGAAGGGCCTCATCCCAGGGCTTGGCCACTCCCAGCGTCCAGCACCTCCACCCCTCAGCAGGGCCGGGAGGCAGGCGGAGGCTGTTCGCGGGGGCTGTGCCGGGTGGGCAGTTTTCCCAGAGAAAGGAGTGAAGCAGGCCTGAGTTGGCGCCAGCTTCCTCAGATGTAGACATTGTGGACTGCATGACCAGCCTGTCCCAGCTAGCTTGAGCCCAAGGGCTCCCTCAGGCACTGTGTTCCTGCTCTGAGGGCTCCAGCCCCAGACCCCAGGGGGGTGGCATGTCACAGGAGGCCAGTGGGGCAGCAGCAATGCTAGGAGTGAGGCATGGCCAAGGTAAGCCCAAAGCACGGTTGCTGTCAGGCACTGACAGGAAGAGGAGCCGCCTCAGCAGGACAAGGCGGGACCTATGGGAAGAGAACAGCTGGAGTGACCAAAGATGGAGCACAGCTTCCCCAAGCCCTCGTGGGACCAGGGCTAGGGGCCCGGCTCATGGCAGGGTAAGGAAATCCTGGACCAGAGGAGGGAGCTGGGGGAGGCCGGGCCTGGAGGGTGATGAGATGCCACCGCTGAGGGCAAGATCTCACTCAGTATTACCACTCCTACCAAGAGGGCGACACCAGCCCTCAGACTCCACAGTGCCATGCTGAGGGTGGCCAGGATGAATCAGAGCTGGTCTTAACCCGAGAGCAGCACAGAGAGCTGGCCAAGTTCATTTCTCTTGAGGAAACTGAGGCCCAGAGGAGGGATGTGAATTATCCAAGGTCCTCGGGCACCAGTCATCAGCAGGGGACCTTGGTTTGGTGTCCTTTCCTCTTTACCACAGCAGCCTCTCCATCTCAGTCCTACTGAGCAGGGCATGGCTCCGTGCTCCCTACGGCCTCAAGGGACCCTTGATAAGCAGGATTCAGACTTGGGCATGCCATGGGCATTAGTGGAGTCATAGAGAGAACTCAAGCCTCCTGGGTTCTGAGCCAAGCTTTGCTATCTTGCTGGCATCTGACCCTAGCCCAGGTGTTGCCTTAGCTGTAAAAGGGGGCAGAGCTGAGAACTGAAGCCCATCCGTATCTGCTTCCAGTACTCCCTGCCCCAGCAGGAGACTAGAATGCTTTCGGAAGTCAGGGTTGGATGGGGCTCGGGGTCAGACCAACTCACCAGGGCCCTCTGTGCAGAGTGAGGCCAGTCCGGAGAATGCGGCGCGGGAGCGGAGCCGGGTAAGGACACTGCGCCAGGCCTTTCTGGCCCTGCAGGCTGCTCTGCCTGCTGTGCCCCCTGACACCAAGCTCTCCAAGTTGGACGTTCTGGTGCTGGCCACCAGCTACATAGCCCACCTCACCCGCACACTTGGCCACGAGTTGCCTGGCCCTGCCTGGCCACCCTTCCTGCGTGGACTCCGCTATTTGCACCCTCTCAAGGTAAGTCATGGGCTCAGGGACTAGTGGGGGGATTTGAATGTCCAGGGCCTTGGTGAAGGGTATGGGGGGAGGGCACACTGAATTGGCCCCTGCCCTGGGCAGAGCTGATATCTGAGCCAGTTTCTTCTTGCTCTCTCAGAGGGAAGAGCAAAGGCTAGCTCTTGGGATAGAGTGGGGCCTAGGAACATCTGCATGGGAATGTGATTCTTCTGAAAGGAGGGAAAGACTCTGGGGTTCTTAGTGTCAGGAGAAGAAAAGGAGTAGTTTCTGGGTCTGGGGCCTAAGAAACCACACAGAACCCAGGAGAGCCCTCGAAGGCTGTGTGGCTTCACTCCCTCACTCAGTGCCTGCCTTGCTGTTCTCTAGACTCATGTTGCAGCACAGATTAGCCCTCTAGGAGAACAGTGGCCTAAGACAACAGCACTCTAGACAAGGGGCCCCCACCATGGGCTTTGGACGGTAGCATCTGTATTTAACCCTGTATTTATAGCTGCTCCTCATTGCTTACATTATCACCTGTGCTCCACTTCCTGTCATATTAGCATCCCCCCCCCCACCTCTTGTCCATAGAAAAATTGTCTTTCATGAAAACAATCCTTGGTGCCAAAAAGGTTGGAGACAGCTGCTCTAGAAGCCATAGAGCTGGGCAGTAGCCGTATAGGGGGCTTCTAGCATGCACCGTGTTATCAGGCTGTCACCTAGCTTTCCTGAACGTCAGCTTTATTTTGTTTTGTTTTGTTTTTTAGTACTGGGGGTTGAACCCAGGGCATCATGCTTGCATGCTCTGCAAGTGCTGGACCACTGAGCTGCACCCTTAGCCCATTTTTTTTTACTTTTTGAGACAGGGTCTCGCTAAATTATGCAGACTGCCTCTGGTCTTGAACTTGCGATCCTCCTGCCTCCGCTTCCCAAACCGCTGGGATTACAGGCGTGCGCCACCACGCCCGGCTCAATGTCAGCTTTATTACAGGCAAAAAGGAAGCAAGCGGGCACCTGCTTTGTCCTCTAGAATAGAAAATGAATGAGAAGTGTAAACAGGAATCACCATCACAACAGCCACCATGACATGGATGCTAAAGATAAGACAGGAGCTGGGCTAAGTGCTTTAATTCTCATTTCTTGACCCAATACAAGAACCAAAAGAAGATTATAGATGGAGGAAGCAGAAGTGCAGTGACATCAAGTGGCCGAGTGCAGTTAGAGCCCACAGTGTCTTGCTCATAGCCACTAAGCAGGCCTCAGGGAACCTCATAAGGAACCGAGTAAAGGGCATACTGTGCCTGGTGCAGTGGCACACACCTGTACTCCCAGCATTTAAGAGGATGAGGCAGGAGGATCCTGAGTTCAAAGGCAGCCTGGTCTACATTAGACCCTGTCTCAAAAAAAAAAAAAAAAAAAAAAAAAGCACTGTGTTACAAAGGACGGGCCACCGTCCTTTGCCCACTAAAAGGGTCCACTATTTTTATAGTGGATACTTAATCATCTCTCTCTTCTTCTTCTGAAATGTCTTGAAGCTTAAGGATATTTTTTTCTTTCTTGAAAATATAGCTAAGTTGCTCATTGCACAATTGCAAATGACTATAATCCCAACACTTGGAAGGTTGAGATGGGAATTTTAAGTTCCAGGCCACCTGGACTCTGCAGAGAGACCCTGTGTGTGGGTGGGAAGGCAGTTGTGGTGGCACATCCCAGTAATCCCAGGAGTTGGGAGACTGAGGCAGGAGGATCGACATTCAAGGCCAATCTAGTCTACATAGCCAGTTCCAGGCCAGCCTGGGCTGCAGAGCGAGGCCCTGTCTAAAAAAGAAAAAAAATTGTGTGCATGTGTGTGTGCACGTGCGCACACGCGCATATGTGTGTGTGTGTATATACATATATATACACACATATACATATATACATATATATATAATCAAAATTCTGAGATTGAATGTTGTTGTTAGGTGCCATCGAGTCAGTATCTGACTCTTAACAACCCTACTTACAACAGGGGAAACACTATTGTCAGTGCTTCTCTGCTGGTCATAGGGTTTTCAATGGCAGATTGATTTTTGGGAGTGGGTTGCCAGGTCCTTATCCCAAGAGATTGAATGGGGCAACTCTAAAATACCAAAAGTAGCACCTGGCGCAGGGTTCTGGGGTAATATAGCAGAGTCCCTAGCTATAAGACCCTTGCACATAGCAAATGACTGAAAAAATGTGTTGCAAGATGAATAGAGAGAGCCAGGTTAGGTCTATGACTCTTGTAGATTGATGGGGAGGGGTAATTAGCCAGGGAGGAGGGCCCTGGACCCTGAGGGGAGGGTCTGCTGGAGAAGAGAGCAGACTTCAGGGAGGAGTCAATGTGGTATTTTCTATGAGCATCCTCTCTTCTGCTGGAAGGAGAAACCATTACTGAAGGACCCCAGCTGAGAAATATATCCCCCTACCCCTGCCACACACCCACACCCATCCTGGCCCAGTTCTACTGCTCAGCCCATTGCCCAGCTTCTGGCTGTGGCCAGCCCCTCTCCAGGGCACCTGACTTCCTGTCCACCTCCCTCTCAACCAAGTTTTGCTCCTCTTAGGGGCCTTGCTCTTCTCAGCCAGTTCCTCCCCTGCCTCTTGGCCAGGCTCAGGTTTTCAGGAGAAGGTGTGGGGTGCCATGGGGTGGGGAGATCACTGCCATCAGGCTGTGGTGGCTAGGGAAGGTGACAGGCAGGGCTGCCAGGGAAGGCCAAGTTTCAGGTGTTACTGATTCTGGAATATGTGGGGCTGCAGAGCAGCGTTACTCACTTCCCACCCCATGTCTTACAGAAGTGGCCCATGCGATCTCGTCTCTATGCCGGAGGCCTGGGGTGCTCCAGCATTGACTATACCACAGCCATCACTTCTGGCCAAAGAACAAGGGATGCAGACGTGGGGTCCCAAGTGTCTGGAGAGGCAGATAATCTTCCTGCCAAGTCACTCTCGCCAGCCCTTGGTGACAAATGACCATCACGCTCATTGTGTTCTTCTAGACTGTGACTCTCACTTACAGACCTGGATTTCCTACCAGCCCTACATGTTTTCCCACTGACTCTCAGCTGTTGGATCTGACTCAGGCTCAGCTCCCAATTTCCAGCAGGCAGACGAAGTGAAGCAGGGGCCACTCTCCTGCTGGGGGCTCCTTAGGGAACACAGGGTGGAGGTCCTCACTTTTGGCACCCAGGGAGGGACTTCCATGGCTCTTCTGTGGCAGCTACGGGGAAGTGAGATAGAAAGGCATTTTTGATCGAGTTCAAAGTCACATTAGGGCAGCACTCCTCCCTTTTCTCCTCTAAGGCTCCGGGAACTCTCTGCACGTAGTCAGAAGACAGAAATTACTGTGCAGGTGCATAGAGAAGGGCAGGATGGCCACAGCCCCAGGTGCTGATAGGAAAACCAAGGGACTCAGTAGGTTCTTGGTAGCTCTAAGTATGAACAGCTCTGTGCTGGGGTCACGTATACAGAAAGGAAACCAAAGAAACTGAGAAATTGTTTTTGTTGTACCATGAGATGCTAACCCAACGTCAAAGAGGTGGGGAGGAATCTGGGATTCGTATTATGCTCTCTCCAGCTCCCCTTCCTCACGCACTCTCTCCCTCTCTGGGCCCTGCACCCTTACACTGTTTTCTTGGCATGAGTTATAGGCACAGGTTAAGCCATAAAGCTTACATTGCTTACATTCCAGTTTCCAGAGAAACTAAGATAGTCCCAGCTGTCTAGTGTGAGAAGATCTTATCCCAGAGGCAGCTCTACCATAACTGAATCAGGCAGCCATTTAAGGCTCTGCCTGTGCAGAATATTGATATACTCACATCCTTGAAGGGTCTTAAAGGACGAATGTGGTTCAGGGGGCTCTGGTGCCTTTATTGCCTATGGCTTCATAACTCTGGTGTTATTTTTACAGTTTATCTGGAAATGAGCCCCAGAGTCCAGCTTCTCCCCACAGGCACCATCCTCCCAGGTCCTGCCCCAACGTGCCAGAAATGTGATAGAGCTTTAATGGAATTTGTCCCTGACCCTGAAGAAATAATTTGAGGACAAATCACAGAGTCTACACATACTGAGATGAACTTTTCAGGTCAGGTTTAATTTCAAGCTGGCTCCTGAAATCCAGTCAGGGAAGGAATAACCTTCTTGTTAAATTTCAGCACCCAAAGCAGACTAGAGTGAGTCCCACCAGTGTGACTGTTAGACACAAGCCATTGATCATCGCAAGTGTGAAGGAGGTCTGGACAGGCTGGGAGGGACTGGGGTCTGCTTCCCCATGTGGCTGGCCAGGATAGCAGGAGACAGGGGGGTGTGGGGTGACTCAGCAAGCCAGGGTGGAGGTAGGAGACACAGAACGTCCCAGCCCAAGTTGCATGGGATGTGGGAGAGCAGCTGGACTGTGGCTGGGAGCCATGAGAGAAGGCTTCAGCCAAGGCCAAACTCGTAAATCTGCCTGGAACCACATCTCTGCAGATGGACCCTCGAGAGCTTGCACAGAGCTGCTTCTGGGCAGCTGCACAGGGCAGAGACCAGGTGCAGGAGGGCAGGAGCAGTGTTCTTCATAAGACCATAAAAGTCCAGCTTGAACGTTCTATTTTTAAGGCCAAATAGCAGCCCCTCCCTGGTTGAGTTTGAGGGTAGTAAGAGGAGGTGCAGATGAATTTCCTCCCAATGGATGGCATGCAATCCCTTTCTGGGCAGGAAGAGACTGGCTTTGGATGTTATGCTGGGGTTCTCCAGAGAGCTTGGTTTATCTGCCAGTAACCAAGCAGACTTTGGTTTGGAACTTTCCCTGCCCCACCCAGATCAGACTCAAGCCTTTTCCTTGTCCAATCACCCTGGTGGAGAAGACAGGTGGGCAAAAGAGGATGGAGGAAGGCGAGTCTCATCAAGACATTTTTTGTTTTTTTGACACAGGGTCTTGCTTAGCCCAGGTTGGCCTTGAATTCAGAATCCTCCTGCCTCAGCCTCCCTTGAGCTGAGTTTACAGGTATGCACCACCACGCCCAGCTAGGACAAGTTTCTAAGGCTGCCTCTAGCTCTTTTCAGGAAAGTTGTTTTCCTTAGTGCCCAGGATAGTCCTGCAGGGCCCAGGATCCATCTCTCCCAGCTGGAGAGCACTAGCACAGTCAGCCTGGGAGCCAAAGGGGCTGGCAGAGGGTAGGGGAGTCTGGAGGAAGGCCCAGGGGATGACTGGGAATACTCAGGGTGGAGGACTGGGCCTCACCTTCCCTGACAAGCACAAGGCTGCCCTTGAGAAAAGTCAGGTTGGAGACTGGGATCCAGGAATCAACCAGAACAAGGACTGACCCCTTTGACTCTGTAGCAGAGGAAGAAAAACACCTATTCACTGGGAGGGTTTTATTCCCACCAGTGCTCAGAAGTATGGGTGGGTAAGAGCTCCTGGAAGCAGCTGAGGGAGGTGAGATCCCCATCCAACCTCACCTTTAGTTCCCTAGGAGCAAGGGTATGCAGAGAAGAATCTCTAAGAGTTAATAGGACCAGGAGTGACAAGTGACCTGAAGGTGGTCTATAGCTCAGGAGTCCAAGGGATGGCTGCACCCCAGGGGACCTGGTCCACTTGATTTTCTCACATGACCTGTCCCATCCCCAGATACCCAGGACTTGAGGTGGGGTGGAGCAGGGGTGGTGAGGAAGACATCCTGCTGTCTCCCTCTGCACAGCTGGATGCATTGCTTTCTGAGGAGCAACCGAAGAGCAGGGCTGAGGCTTAGATGGGGCTGTGGAGGGATAAAACGGGCCAAGCAATAGCTGAGGACTATGGTGGTAACTATGGAGTTCACCAAGCTGGGAATGAGAGTGTGATGGTCAATCTTGATTGACAGCTTGATTGGACTGAGAAAGAACTAGGAGATTAATAAAGCACATCTCTGAGTGTGTTGATGAGAGCATTTCCAGAGACCATTAGGCCATGAGGACTCTGACCTAAGGAATGGTTTAATCCATTGATGGATTCAAAATTTAAATAGACCATTGGGAAATGGTGGAACTATGGAAGGTAGGGCCTGCTTGGAAGTTTGTTGCTGGAAATGTGTCCTTGGGGGCTATATCTTGCCCTGGTCCCTTCCTGTTACTGCTCTGCTGTGTTCCTATCTACCATGAGGTGAACAGCCTCTTTCTCCACATGATCCTGATGCCATGTTATTCTGCTCAAGTGTATGGGCTAACCAACCATGGACTGAACCCTCTGAAACCGTGAGCCAAAATAAATCTTTCCTTCTTTAAGTTGTTTCTGTCAGATATTTGATCACAGCAACAATAAAATAAAACTAACAAATACAGAGAGGAAATATAAATAAATTGAATCATTGTCTTTCTTTCTTTCTTTTTTTTTTTTTTTTTTTGTAGTCCTTAGCGGTTGAACCCAGGGCTTCACATGCACTTTGTAAGTACTCTACCACTGGCCTGCACCTCTAGCCCATTTTAAAATTTTTATCTTGAGACAGGATCTCACTAAATCACACAGGCTGCCTCTGGCCTTGAACTTGCAATCCTCCTGCCTCTGCCTCCTGAGTCGCTGGGATTACAAGCATGAGCCACCATGCCCAGCACATGCCTGGCAATCAAATCATCTTCTAAGACAAATTCCCTCTGTCTCCCCCTGGGAGGAGCCTAGCTAGGATGAGTTAAAGAACACCACTCTGTCCCTTTTTTTTTTTTTTTGGTACTGGGGGTTGAACCCAGGGCCTCAGACTTGCATGCTTTGCAAGTGCTGGACCACTGAGCTGCACCCTCAACTCGTGGTTTTTTGTTTTTTGTTTTTTTACTTTTTGAGACAGGGTCTCTTAAATTACACAGACTGCCTTTGGTCTCGAACTTGTGATCCTCCTGCCTTCGCCTTCCAAGCCGCTGGGATTACAGGTATGTGCCACCACGCCCGGCTCCCCTCTCCCTTTTGTGGCACACAAAAGCCCTAAAAACTTACTCTATTCTAGATCAAGCATAGGCAAACCAGGGCCAACTGGCCAAAGCCAGTACCACCCCCTCCCATCTTCGTAAATAAAGTTTTAGTAGGACAGAGCCACACTCACTTGCTTAAGTATGATTTATGGTCGCCTCCTGATACTGAGGCAGAGTAGAGTAGCAGAGACAGAAACTGAAGAGCCTAAAATATTTACTATTTGTGTTATACAGAAGTAGATTTCTGACTTCTGCTCTAACAGGTAATTCAAAGGTATTAGGGATATTCAAAGTGTGGTCTGGGAATCCTGGAGTAGTCTAAGAGGCCCAAACTATTTCATAACACAAAATTCTAATTGCTTTATTTTTTAATTTTTTGATTTCTTTTAAGACAGGTTCTTGCTATGTAGCCCAGGCTGGCCTTAAACTCTAAATCTTCCTGCCTATGCTAGGATTATGGGTGTGTTCCAGTGTACCCATATCTTTGCCTTTTCTACACTTTTTTTTCCCACTACTGGAGAGTTGAGGCCAGAGCCTTGCACATGCCAGGCAAAAACTCTACCACTAAGCTACACACTCTCCTCCTTTTTTTTCGTTTTTGTTTTGAGACAGGATCTCACTAAATTGCACAGGCTCCCTCTTTCCTTAAACTCACGATCCTCAGTCTTAGGACTCCCAAGTCGCTGGAATTACAGGCATGTGCCATGGGACCCAGCCCTTTTGCACTCTTATTCTGTCACAAGTGTGGTGGAATTTTCCAGAAGCCACATGACATGCTATTGCAACAAATGGAATGGAGAAACAGATAGAAGACATGAAAGAGACTTAAGAATATGTAAAACAATACCGTTCTTCTCATTCAGTATTTTCCAGTATGGAAAATAATTCTTTTTCATAGAAACTTTGTGTGTGTGTGTGTGTGTGTGTGTGTGTGTGTGTGTGTGTGTGCGTGTGTGCGTGTGTGTGTGTTAATTAATGTTATTTTTCAATAATTTTTTAAATAATTATGTGTGTGGGGGGGTGCTGGGTTCACTCCACCACTAAACTATACCCCTAGCCCTTAATCATTTATTTTAATCTCTAATGTGGTAAGTATCAATAGATACAACACATATAAGTAAAAACTTTTTGGGATTCTGCTTTTTTAAGAATGCAAAAGAGGTGGGGCGCGGTGGCGCATGCCTGTAATCCCAGCAACTCAGGAGGCAGAGGCAGGAGGATCGCAAGTTCAAGACTAGAGGCAGTCTGTGTAATTTAAGAGACCCTGTCTCAAAAAGTAAAAAAATAAATAAAATGGGCTGAGGGTGCAGTTCAGTGGTCCAGCACTTGCAAAGCATGCAAGCGTGAGGCCCTAGGTTCAACCCCCAGTACTGAAAAAAAAAAAAAAAAAAAAAAAGAATGCAAGAGTCCTGAGACCAGAATTTTTCAGAACCTGGGATCTAGAACAGATTGATGATGGTCAAGAAATCTCCTTCCCCAGCCCCACATCCCTGTACCACAACAGTTCTACCTTCTGCCCAGGACAGACACAGTAGATTGGCCGTGGCCTTAGACAGCTGACTCAGGATGCAGGGAACATCTGGCAATAAGAACAGAGGCTGAGGGCTTGAGTCCCCGTCACAGGGAGATCTCTTGAACAACGAAGGTGGGGCAGCACCCCTGGTGGGTGGGACTCTCTTCAGCCATCCTTTCCTCGTCTCTGCAGTCCTATAGCACCCTATTCCTCATCTCTGGAAACAGGTCAGTATCCATGGGAACGTCCTGGGGAATATGGACGCAAAGGCCGTGGAGCTAGTGAACGTGGGCAGGGGGAGGTGAGGGATACATGCAGGAAGGGGGAGAGGCCCTGCTTTGATCCCTATGAGGAGGGAGATGAACCAGGCCGGATATGGGAGCAGGAAGAGGAAAGGGGGGAGTCCAGGTGGGATCAAGGTCAAGAAGGGCCACAGAAAGGCTTGGCTGAGCTGCACTCTGGCCTGAGATCCTTCTGCTCCCCGCAGGCCAGCAGGCCCTGGGGTTGGAGAGTAGGGCAGCTGCTATGGGCTGCACCAAGCTTAGGCAGATGATTGAAGAGAGGCGCACTTAGGGGAGGGGACAGAGGAGGAGATGGAGGGGACATGGATGTTAGATGGCATCTGGAGGAGATGGAGAGGAGAGGATCATGTGACAGCAGGTCCCATCTGGCTGTGGCTTCTGCAGCAAAGCCACTTCTGAAGACAATGGTAGGAGGGGGAAGAGTCTTGGCTGCATAGGGTAAATGGTCTGTGGGTTCAGGGACCCTCTCTGTATTCCCCTTGAAGGGGAATTTATGAGTCTAGCCAGGGCCAGAGGCACACATCCATAATCCCAGGGACTGGCAGAGGTGGAGGCAGGAGGATGGCGAGCTCGAGGCCAGATGCAGCCTGCATAATTTAGCGTGATCTCAGCATTCAGGAGGCAAGAAGATTGAGAGTTTGAGGCTAGCCTGGGCTACACAGAAAGACTCTGTCTTTTAAAACTGGAGGGAGTGGGGACTATATATGGCCCAAGATAATTCTGGCTTCCTGATCTGCCACATTCCATCTCTTAAAAATCATGATGTTCTTCAGCAAAGGTCCAATAGTCTCTAAGCTCCTGAATATAGATATGACTTCTTAGGAGAACCTCATTTAACACCCAGAACTGGGGAGGTGGGGGGGATACAGAAAACTTCTTGAAGTAATGAAAAATCTCCACAGAACAATTAAGAGACTGACAACAAAATAGTAAACGAGCTAGAAACTTGATCAATAAAGCACCTTTCTAAAGAGGATATCTAAATGGCAAAAGATGCTTAATTTCATCAGTAGTTAGAAAAATGTTGCTTGAAATCACAAGTTACCATAGCACACCAACCAGAATGGTTAATATCTATTAAATCCAGGAAGTACACTCCTAGGTCTATATACCTGAAAGAGACTGCATGGTCATCAAAAATGCATACGTGAATGCTTATAACAGCATTATTTGTAACCCACAGCAAACTGGAGACCTGTGGTGGTTTCCACCCTGCCAGCATTGGGATTATGCAAATCTTTTTGCTTTGCCAGTGGGCACCTTGTTAGATGTCACCAATAGAGGGCGCTAGAGGAAGCCTGCAAGATAGGAGGAGAGAGGCAGAACTTGTTTGTTGTGGTCAGTGTCAGGGTGATGAAAGCTCGTTACCCTAGCAGGTGCATTTGGTTCAAGTTTCTAGCTTTTTCTCACTCTCAGAATCAGCCTATACTGTGCCCCTTAAAGATGTCAAGAGCAGCCAGGCATTGTGGCTCATATGCCTGTGATCCCAGCAGTCAGAAGCCTGAGACAGATAAGTTTGAGGCCAGGCTTGGCTACATAGTGAGACTCTGACTCAAAAAATAATAAGTAAGTGGATAGATAGATGGTAGGTAGGTAGGTAGGTAGGTAGGTAGGTAGATAGATAGATAGATAGATAGATAGATAGATAAAATAATAAAAGAAACTGGTGAGGTTTTTAATGTGCCTAATTGGACCCTGACTGATAAAATAGCCAATATGAAGTTCTGTGAGCCTCTTACCTGCCTCCTGACCAAGAATGCATTGAATATTATTCCCCTTTTAAATAAGGAAACTGAGGGCTGCAATAAATTTTCCAGACCTGCACAGCCTTGCTTGGTTGATTTGTCACACCGCCTTGGCATGGTTACAGAAACAAATCAGGGCCACAGAGCACAGAACATCCTGGATGTGACTGCCTGTCATGAAGACAACTGAGGCCGCACCAGTCTTTATGAACACTATCTGGCTGGATTTATTCCCCGCCCCTGACCTATGAAGGTACCTGGGGTAAATGAGATTTTTCCTAAAGTCTTCATGACCTTCCTAAATTGTGGTAGCTGAATTGAGAGCATCTTACAGCAGAGGCATCTTGCTGTTATTATGGCCGCTATTGTATATGTGTGCTTAATCACATCATTATAAAGCTCGATTCTTTAACCAGTGTATAAATGTATGCAGAAGTTGCTCCAACAAACAGAAAAGTTGTGCAATTTATGAGCAAAGAGTTTTGCGATTTGCAAGAAAAATCCTATATCATAAAGGATTTTTAAGGCAGTGGGAAGAGGGTAGGCTAGGTTTATAACAATTCATAATGGTATCTAATTTTCCTAACCCAGTTAAATACACACATCCATACATCCCATAATTTAAGTCTGTGTCTAAATAAAGCAAAACACAAACTGCTTATTTTAAAATCTATTTTAACTTACACTTGGGCCAGAATATTCTCTTAAGATTTTCCTAAAGCATAAATTCTACATTGTGACAATCTTTCAGTTCTGCCAGAGGCACCAGATAGGGCAAAAATGAACAGAAATTTCCTCTACTTTCCTTCAGGTGCCATATTTTATTGCCCCAGTTATATTCTGTGAGACAGTCTGCTCATTAAAAAAAAAAAAAAGTCAGCTGGTCTCAGTGGTGCACACCTGTAACCCCAGCACTCAGGAGGCCAAGGCAGGGGGATCATGAGTTTGAGGCTAGAGGCAGCAAGTGTAACTTAGCAGACCCTCACTCAAAATAAAAAAATAAAAACAAGGCTGGGGGTGCATCCCAGTGATAGAACACTTGCAAAGTATGTGTGAGGCCCTGGGTTCAACCCCCAAGTACAGTAAAAGCAAAAAATGGTGGAAGATGATGACCCATTCAGCTCCATTAAGGTCTCAGAAATGCCAGGCGCAGTGGCTCATGCCTGTAATCCCAGTGACTCAGAAGGTGGAGGCAGGAGGATTGCAATTTTGAGGCCAGAAGCAGCCTGTGTAACTTAGACCCTTTCTCAAGATGAAAGAGTGAAAAATGGGCTGGAGGCGCAGCTCAATTGTAGAGCACTTGCAAAGCTTGCATGAGGCCCTGGGTTTGAACACCAAATGTTGCAATAAAAAAAAAAAAAAAAAGTAAAAATAATAAGGTCTCAGAAATCCCATTCAGGCTGGAGCTTAGGAAGGAGCCTATCTTGGGGAATTGGGGGCCCCTATTTGCCAGAATAACTCCTTGTTCAATGTCTCTTCTTTGTGTTTTCAAATATAATTGCAGGCTTTCATATCTGTGGCTGTGGTGCACACTGTCACTTCCAGATTGTGACCAGATGTCTTTTGGGGCCCTGACTGTGGCCTGATGTCATATCCCTCTCAGACAAAAACTAGTCTTCTGCTCTTTTTCTGGCCTTCCCTTAAGAATCTGTGGGTTTCTCTGAAGCTCCATGACACAGTACTCCATCTTTCCAATACCTCCCCTGCCTGTTAGATATGACCGAGGAGCCAGGAGGCTCTCAGGAGGGCTGATTGCTGATGACGGGTACGATCTCTCATAAGCAGAGAGACAACCTAAGACAGGCACAGTCCTGGAGAAGCCATCAGGAGAGGCAGGGCTGCCTGGAAAGGCCAAGATGCCCACCTGTTCACTGTGTCCTTTGTTAAACATTACAAAGGCTTGCCGGTGCATGCATAAAACGAGGTTCCGAAAACACTAACTGATGTCCTGGCTCCTGGAGGGCCACTTATCAATTATCTCTTGGGATTTAGAAGCAATGTCCGGAGAGTCTTCCCTGCCCTAATCTTACTTCCGATTGTTAAGAGGAAGAGATTAGAGAAACAATGACCAGGTTAAAAAGTTCATATATATTTTTTTCTGTTCTGTAATTTGTTACTAAGATATAAAGTTTAGATATAAGGAAGCTAGGAGAGAGCCTTAGCTGCTCTCGGCAGAAGCTCACAAACATTCTTGGCTGTCTGTCTCTTGAATTTGTCACGGAACCTTGAGACTACAATCTGCACAACATAGTAAGACTCTGTCTCAAAATAAAAAATAATAAAAAACCCATGCAGGGGTAGGCATGATCTTCACAAATGACAGCTGGGCACTCCATATATCCTGTCTGTGGACTCCGTTAAAGACCAGTCAAGCCAGGCGCCATGGTGTCAACAACTTGGGAGGCTGAAACAGGAGGTCTGTGAGTTTGAGGCCAGAGGTAGCCTATGCAATTTAACAAGACACTCTCTCAAAAATAAAATAAAATAAAAATTTAAAGAGCCCGGGGTGCAGCTGTCAGTGGTAGGGCACTTGCCTGGAGTATGGGAGGCCCTGAGTTCAACTCTAAACGCTGTAAAAAAAAACCAATAAAAACAAAAACAAAACTGAAACCATAAACAAACAAACAAACAAAAAACAGTCAATAATGCAGGGATGGAAAGATGCTGGCCAGAATGCACCCTCAATCCCCTCCCCTTCCCAGCACCCTTACAGAAACTATGAAACAATCAGAGTGAGTGTTCTAGTAGTTCCCCCAGCTGTGCTTGCTCTCCTGTTCCACAGAAGCCAGACCATGTGGAACTTTCTTCTTTATGGCCCTGGGCTTGAGCACAGGGATCATGGCAGAGTCAAGTCCTCCCCTGGAAGCCTGGGGCAAGGACTAAACCTGAGGTTCCCCAAGGGAACTCACCTGGCTGGCCCCAGTGGATCCTGTGGAAGAGGGAACCAGACCCACCCACCAGTTGTTATGCCATAGGAGGGTCAGCCACGGCAACAGAGACCTGGAAAGGAATGGCTCCTGCAGACTCATTTGCCCTGCACTCCTCACTCAGGGGCCCTCCTTCCCTGCTCTCCCCCAGCCAGTGGAGGGTCATGGTTGGGCAGCTTTTAAGCTACAGCCCACTAGGAAAAAATGGCTATATTCCAATTCCTGGTGTCTCTCCCTGGTCCAAGAGACTCTGGCAGGCTGTCCCGAATGGAAACTCCCTGCCATTACCAAGTTAAAGAAAACTCCAATCCATTTAATTGACTCAAGATTCTGAAGGGAGGAAAACAAAATCAACCCAAACCATTGGTTTCTAATGAGACAGAGACAAAGTGAGTGACAAGAATGAATTTTAACAGTATCTAAAACTTGTACAAGCAATTGATGCACTAAAAAACTTTCCTCCCCACCATCCAGCCCTCTTCTTCTAGTAATAATAGTTCAACACCCTCTCCCCATTAAATCTACGTGGCTTGAAAGGGGCTGGCTATACCTCAGATTTGAGGTATAGGTTTGAGCACTTGATTCAATTTATCCTAGCGAGAGTCAACCCTGGGATGAGATGGACACGAAGTGAACTGAGTACATTGTACTCCCTATTGCTGCTTTTCATTATTTCCCCTCTCTCCAAATTCAAAAATACCAACAGCTTTAAAGTTTATGACATCTGATTTGTTGGTGGTGACTTCTACTAACTCCTGGGTCATTCCTTTCCTTCACTGAAGACTACAGCACCCAGCTGTCTCCCTTCTCCCCTATTCTGTCGCCATTTTTCAGTTTCAACATCCAAATGGATAACTTATCCAACGTCTTGGGACCTCAGCTCCTGGCATCCTGAAATTCAGTTTCCTATTCTTTCTGTCAGCCACTTACTCCTATGGCTATGCCCTTTACGTTGTCATCACCAGTAACTGCACCATTTCCAAAATCTATTTTAAACCTTCTTATCTGATATGTTGATACTTATCTCTATCCTCCTATCTCACTCAGGCCAGCCCTTGAAGGCCAGTATTTTTTCAATTGCATTACAACATCTAATTCACTTACCTTTTTCTATTTTGCTAATCAGCTTCCCTCATGTCCTTACTTCCTCTATCCATCTCAGAGTCCATATTCATTATTGTAGTAGCCATCTTGGAAATATTGTTATCCTTAACTCTCCCCTCCATTGTTTTTACTCCATAAAATTCCAACCTCACATCATCCTCCCACTCCATACCTTACCTGAATATGACTTGAGATGAACACATAACTAACTCTTCTCACTGGCTTCTGCTATGTAGCCCAAGCTGGCCTTGCACTCACGATCTTCCCACCTTAGCCCTCTTGAGTGCTGGGATTACAAGAGTGTGCACTAGTGCTCAGCCCTTCCGATTTTTCACCAAACAACTCAGGGAGACTCTCAGCATTCTGTGGCGATCTTCTCTGATACGTTATCTTTCTTATGCTCTAATACTAGCATGTTTATTTCTCACCTTCTTTTCTCCCCCTTAGAACCTCTCAGCTTGCCTTCAACCCATGTATGACAGAGGAAATAACAGTCACCGACCAGGATTTCCCATCTTCATACCACTACCACCCTTACAGGTGTTTCCAGCTTGTGTTTCCATGCTCATGACAAATAAAGCGCCTCCGCCCCCAAAAACCTGTCCCCTGTGCAGGCCAGGATGTCCTCCTTGGCTTTCTGAAAGGCCTCATTCCTAAAATTATTCCCCTTTCCTTGCATGCGCCTTTCTGTCACAGCTGGATCACTTCTCCCGTCTCTATCAGCACATCCTCACTCTCCAGTATGCTAGCTCTCACTTAAAAATAAACTCTCTTGACTCCATACCTCATCTAGCTACTATTGCATTTCTTTGCTCCATTACATAGCAAAATTTTTAGAAAGTGCTGTCTTCCCCACACCATGGGGCTGGGGGTGGGGAGGTTCTGAGTATTAAAACCAGGGACTTGCACTTACTAAGCATGCACTTTACGACTGAGCTACACCACCAGCCCCACAGGCATTCTCTACTATTGTCTCTATGACTTTCCCCACTAATGCCCTCCAACCAAGTGCCCATTTCCACCTCACCTCTAAAACTGCGCTGGTCAAGAGGCCAAAGCAGGAGGATTGTCTAGGCTACGTAATGAGTTCTAGAACAGTCTAGGCTATACAACAAGATCTTGTCCTAAAAAAAGAAAAGAAGAAACAGAGAAGAAAGAAAAGAAAAGCAAAACCAGAGCATGGAGAAAATAAGCAAAGTAAAAATGACTACAAGCAAAGCCAAAAGGCAGATGATAAACTGTACAACAGTATTTGCAGCTCAGGTCATGGACATAGAGATAATCTCGCTAATATTTAATAGCTCCCCAAAATCCATCAGAAAAAGACCAATAGTCCAGTAGGAAAATGGAGAAAGAAGGTAAGCAGGCAGCCAGGTGGTGTGGTGCACACCCATGATACCAGTGCATCTGGAGACTGAGGCAGGAGGATTTCAAGTTCAAGGCCAGAAGCAGCCTGTGTCACCCCTAAATGATGAATCCCCAAATATGTTACAATGAATATATCTTCCTTCACCCTGTTTGGCTCTCAGGAAGGCTGATTGCTGATGAGAGGTACTATCTCTCATAAGCAGAGGGACAACCTAAGACAGGCACAGTCACGGAGAAACCATCAGGAGAGGCAGGGCTGCCTGGAAAGGCCAAGATGCCCACCTGTTCACTGTGTCCTTTGTTAAACATTACAAAGGCTTGCTGGTGCATGCAGTAAAACGAGATTCCGAAAACACTAACTGATGTCCTGGCTCCTGGAGGGTGACTTATCAATTATCTCTTGGGATTTAGAAGCAATGTCCGGAGAGTCTTCCCTGCCCTAATCTTCTGATTGTTAAAAGGAAGAGATTGGAGAAATAATGACCAGGTTAAAAAGTTCATAGTTTTTTTTTCTGTTCTGTAATTTGTTACTAAGAAACAAAGTTTTGATCAAAGATCATAGCCTCCAATATGGGTTACGACTAAACATCAACAAAATAAAAATCCTTACAACTGGGTCAGCATGCAACTTCACAATAAATGGAGAAAAGATTGAGGTTGTCTAAGATTTTGCTTTGCTTGGCTCTATAGTCAACACCTGTGGAAGCAGCAGTCAAGAAATCAAAAGACACATTGCTGTAGGAAAAGCTGTGGCAAAAGATCTCTTTAGAGTATTGAAAAGCAAAGATGTCACATTGAAGACGAAGGTGCGTCTGACTCATGCCATGGTATTTTTACTGGCATCATATGGTTGTGAAAGCTGGACATTGAACAAGAGAGACAGAAAAAGAATTGATGCTTTTGAATTGTGGCGCTGGAGACGTCTATTGAGTATACCATGGACTGCCAAAAGAACCAACAAATCTGTCCTAGAAGAAGTGCAACCAGAGTGCTCCTTGGAAGCAAGAATGGCCAGACTGCGTCTTACATATTTCGGACATGTAGTCAGGAGAGATCAATCCCTGGAGAAGGACATCATGTTTGGGAGAGTGGCAGGTCAACGCAAAAGAGGAAAACACTCCACCAGATGGATTGACACAGTATCTGCAACAATGGGCTTAAACATAAATAAGATCATTTGGCTGGCACAGAATTGGCAAGTGTTTCGATCTGCTGTACATAGGGTCGCTATGAGTCGGACTCGACTCCACGGCACCTAACAACAACAACAACAACATAAGGAAGCTAGGTGAGAACCTTAGCTGCTCTCAGCCAAAGCTCACAAACATTCTTGGCTGTCCGTCTCTTAAATTTGTCACGGAAACTTGCAACTACAGCCTGCACAACATAGTAAGACTCTGTCTCAAAATAAACAATAAAATAATGGGCTGGGACGCAGTTCAGTGGTAGAGCCCTTGCCTAGCCTGAATGAGGACCTGGGTTCAACCTCAGCACTGCAAAAACAAACAATAACAACAACAAAAAATAAACCTTAGACAAATATGTTTCATCTTCAGAGAGTTAGACATTACTGCCAGCATAATGTGAGGATCCTGAATTGGACTTGAGTCCTGCGCCATTCAGAAATGACCATGATGGCCTTGGGAGGCCCTGTTGATCTATTTGAATGCTTCACACTGGATCAATGACTTGGCTACATACTGACTCAGTCTTATCAGAGCACCAGCTAACACTGTTATCTGCTTTAATCACCACCTTCCTCAGAAGCATTGCACTCAGGTGGATGCTTTAAACTGCTGAAAGAAAATACCCAGTCAGGCACCATGGTGCACACCTATAATCCCAGTGACTTTGGAGGGTGAGGCAGGAGGACGGCAGGTTCAAGGCCAGAGGCAGCCTGAGCAATTTAGTGAGACTCTGTGTCAAAATGAAAAAGTAGAAATGGGGCTTAGGGTGAAGCTCAGTCGTACAGCACTTGCCCAGTATGCCTGAAGTTGTGGGTCCAAACTCCCTGGAAAGAAAGAAAGAAAAGAAAGGAAAGAAAGAAAGAAAGAAAAGAGGGAGGGAGGGAGGGAGACCAGCCTGGGCTACATAGTGAATCCCAGGCCAGCCTCAGCTCCAGAGTGAAACTCAGTCTCAAAAAAATAAAAAATAAAAAATAAAATAAAATGAAACAAAGCAAACAAACAAAAAAAATCCAAATGGTTTATACAATAAGGACAGACATTATCTCACATGGCAAGGTGTCTGGAGGCCAGGTGGTCCAAGGCTGGCTCAGAGCCTTAACTAGTCATCACAAATCCACATCTCTAGTCAGTCCACCTTTCTACCTCACTATCCTCAGCATCGGCTAGGATTTAGCTCAGTTGGTAGAGTGCTGCGCTGCAGTCTCTGAGGTCCTAAGTTCAATTCCCAGCACCCCCAAAATGGGAGAAGGACCTGGAATCCACTCCCAGGGCAATCCAGAAACAGTCAGCCATTGAAAACCCTATGAGGGTCGCTATGAGTCAGATACCGACTCTATGGCACCTAACAACAACAACAACAATCCTCAGCATGTTGATGATGTTTCCCCTTGGGATTTCAAGATGGCTGCAACAATTGCACACAATGCATGAAGACGTGACTTCATGAAGAAAAAGTAATGCTTCTTCCTGTACATCTCCTTTTATTACAATAGAAACAAAAACTTCCTAACACATTATTTTTTTCCTCTTTATTAGTAAATGGTGATGGGGTATAGAGTAATACAGCATTGGCTTTTTCCATTATGCATCCTTTACATCACTTCTGGCAACACTTTCATCAACCCACAAAGTGTATGGAGCCTTATGGCTAATATATGGTAAAACTCAAATGCTTATTTGTGTTATATTCCCCTGTTTTTCCAATGTATTCATGAAGTTGTGCTGTTTACATTGAGATCGTCCTCTCCTCATTCATCCTTCCACATTGACCCTCCTCCCCTCCCATCTTCCCCATCCCATCTTTACTTCCCTCTGCTAGTTCCTTCCCTGCTTCTTCCTACTCTTTATATTGTCCCTTCTTCGCTAAATTTAATTGTGCATTTTTATATATCAATTTATGTATAGGAATTTTTCTTCCTTTAAGTACAATTCAGCTCCCACATGAGTGAGAACATATGATATTTCTCTTTTTCTTGCTAACATTGTTTTTATTTATTCTTTAATGTATTATCATTATCATCATTATTATTGGTGGTGGTTCAGAGGACCCTGTGCATGCTGAGAAGGGACGCTACCACTGAGCTACATTCCTAGTATCCACATCATTGTAAAACAACAAATAAGCCACATTAGTGATGGTATTAATAAGCCTTCCACAAAAAGAAGAAGCAGCAAGAGAATTAAAACCACACACCTGCCAGTTGTGTTGGCACATGGGAGCACTTGGGGGCTGAAGCAGGAGGATCATGAGTTCAAAGCTAGCCCTGGTCTACATAGTAAACTCTAGGACAGCCCAGGCTACATAGTGAGGCTTTGTCTCAAAAAACAAAACAAAACAAAACAAAAAAGTCATATTATCTGCAGTTAGAGATAATTTTACTTCTTCCGTCCCAATTTGAGTGCCTTTTATTTATTTATTTATTTTTCCCAATAGCTCTGGCTAGAACTTTCAGTGGAAGTGGCAAAAGTAGGGATCCTTATGTTCCTGATCTTTGGGAGAAAACTTTCATTCCATCATTGTTACAACGTTAACTATGAGTTTTTCATTAATACCCTTTATCAGGTTGAGCACTGTCCTTTCTATTCCTAGTTTGGTATTTTGTTTGTTTTGTTTGTTTTTAATCATGAAAGGGTGTTGGACTTTGTCAAATATTTTATCTGCATGTACTGAGATGATCACATGGGTTTTCCCCCTTCATTCTATTAACAGTACATTACTGGATTTTCATTTTCATATGTTGAACTACACTTGAAATCCTGGGATAAATACCACTTAGTTATATTATAAAATCTTTCTTGTGAGCTGTTGGATTTAGTTTGCTAGTATTTGTTGGAGGTTTCTGTATCTATATTTCATAGAGGACAGTGGTCATATAAAATTACACGTGGCAAAAATGTGATTCAGGTTCAAAGATTCTTATTTGTGTGTTGGATATGGCACCAAAGGTCAATCTTTTTGCTGTTGCCTTCTTTTTCTTTTCCTTTCTTTCTTTTTTTTTTTTAAATAAGTTTTCGCTCTGCAGCCCAGAAGGGCCTTGAACTTTTGATCCTCCTGCCTAAGCCTCCTGAATTCTGTGATTTCACCATGCCCATCCAAAGATCAATTTTAATAGTTTAGAACATCTTGCAGTCAACCACTCAGTTTGAGAAGCTGAACCAGCAAAGACAGTTATGCAACAAAGAAGCATTGTTGTTGTTAGATGCCATTGAGTTAGGTCTGACTCATAGAGACCCTATGTAAAACAGAAGGAAACACTCCTCGACACTGTGCCATGAGATGCACTATGTCAGTGCTTCTCTGCTATTCACTGGGTTTTTGATACATGTAATAAAAGGCAAAGAAGCTAAAAAACAAAACAAACCAAAAAAACCCACAAAAACAAAAACTCCAAAATCCCTGAGTACTATTTAAAAAAAAAATGTGTCTATACCATAGGCTGCCAAGAGAACCAAAAGATCTGTCCTAGAAGAAGTACAACCAGAGTGCTCGTTGGAAGCAAAAATGGCTAGACTGCGTCTTACATATTTTGGACATGTAGTCAGAAGAGATCAATCCCTGGAGAAAGATATCATGTTTGGGAGAGTGGCAGGTCAACAACAACAAAAGGAAAACCCTCCACCAGATGGATTGACACAGTGTCTGCAACAATGAGCTTAAATATAAATAAGATCATGTGCCTGGCACAGAATCGGGAAGTGTTTCAATCTGCTGTACATAGGGTCACTATGAGTCGGACTTGACAACACCTAACAACAAATTCTGAAATGCACCCTTAAGGCTACTGAGTCCTATATGTACAATTGTAACAATATTTTATGTGTGCCTGTATCCTGGCATGACTGTCTATTTTAGAGAAAAACTAATTGGAAAATAATTTTTCTTAACATTGAAAGGGTGTTTAAAGACTATCTAAAGTAACAGCACAAAGAGCCGGGCATGGTGGCACACACCTGTAAGCCCAGCACTAATGAGACTGAGGCAGGAGAACCAACATGTGTTTGAAGCCAGCCAGTCTACACAGCAAGACCCTGTCTAAAATAAATAAGATAAAATAAAATATCTTTTAAAAATAATCCAGCAGAATGCCTGTTTGGCAGCCTTTATGCAGGATGTTACAACACATTTCCCAGATACTCCCAAATATTTTGCTGTCCCAACACAGTGACATTGACTTGACTTCATGTGTGGGTGTGATGGTGGTGAATGGCCTAAGGGGCAGAGTAAAAGAAGCCATAGCTATTGAAGGGAGAATGCTCTCCGTGGACATTCCCAGCACCAAGAATTTAGCATCCTTTCCTGTCCTGAGAAGAACTTGCAGCAACTCTGCACTTGCCCCCAACCTTTAAGGAGTAATATAGGTTTCCTGTCACAAGGATCTGTGTCTTTAAAAGATAAGGCAAGATAATAAAACATCGGGGTGATGGATACATGACGCTCAAATTCCTGAGGCAGCTGGTGCAGTAGTTGGGAGGTTATGTTGCACTTCTTTTTTTTTTTTTTTTTTTTTTTTTTTGTGGTACGGGGGGGTTGAACCCAGGGCCTTGCGCTTGGATGCTCTGCAAGTGCTGGACCACTGAGCTGCACCCACAGCCCTTTTTTTTTTTTTTTTTTTTTTACATTTTGAGACAGAGTCTTGCTAAATTACACAGACTGCCTCTGGTCTTGAACTTGCTATCCTCCCGCCTCCGCCTCCCTAGACACTGGGATTACAAGCGTGCGCCACCGTGCCTGGCTACTTGTATCTTTTTTTAAAAAAAAATTTCTTGGTGCTGGCTATTGAATCTCAGGCCTCACTCATGCTAGGCAAGCACTCTACCACTCAGCTACTTCCCCACTGAGCTACCTCCTCAGCATGGTTCTTCTGTCTTTTAAAAAACATTTCCTATTAAGCATCATTTTGTTTGTGTATCTGCTTTATTTCCAGCCTTGCCATGAAATTTTGTTGTTGTTTTGTTCTTTACAGTACTGAGAATTGAACCCAGGGTCTCGTGCAGGCTAGGCAAGCACTCTACCAACCAAGCCATACCCTCAGCCTCTTTTTTGTTTTCAAGGCAGTCTCTCGCTTTGAACTCATGATCCTCCTGCCTCACCCTCCTGAGTCACTACAACTGTAGGTGTGTGCCACAACGCCTGGCTTTGGCATGAATTTAAATGCTACCTTTGCCATATATTGATTCTCTCTATATATTTATATCTGTTTCTGGACTTTCTTCTGTCCTGCTTACATCCTACTTCTGTCCTCTTCTATCTTGTAAGGCAAGAACCAACTCACTATACTCAGATTTACTCATCCATATAAATCTTCAAATCTTTTTGTCCAGTTCTCTCTATCTCCCCAGAGCATGTTGGATATTATTTGAAATGCTTTTCTATTCATTTATATATTTATGATGTGGAAATTTTTGAGAAGAGAAAGCTGGGGAGAGGTAACTCTAATTCTCTGTGTGATCTGACCTAAGTACCCGGCTGACTCCTAAACTATGCATGTGCAGAACACACCTAAAATAGCACAGCAAAGGCTTTGAGCATGGACTAAATAAGTCAACATCCAGGGCAGGACTTGTGATCTGAACCTCACTGGGTTGGTGGCCTGCTAAAACAAACAAACAAACAAACAAAAATCAACATTATCCAGAACTTCAGAAGATCATCTTCAAAATACAAAGAACCAGGAAAACCTGACCAGTTCCCAGAGGGAAAGATAATCAACGGGTGTTAAAGGAGCAAAGCTGGATGTGTGGGGGCGTGCCTGTAATCCCAGCACTTGGGAAACTGAGGCAAGAGGAGGATGAGTTCTAGGCCAGCCTAGGCTATCTAATGAGATCCTGTCAATAAATAAATAAATAAATAAATAAAGCAGCTATTATAATCATACTCCATAAAGTAAAGGTAAACAATCTTGAAATGAATGGAAAGATAGAAATTCCCAGCAAAGGAACAGAAATTATAAAGTATGAAAAAGAACCAGATGGACATTTAGAACTTAAAAACAGCATACCTGAAATTAAAAAAAAAAAAAAAAAAGTTTGCTGGCTAACAGAGCTGGAGATAACAAACCAGGCATTATGGTATATGCCTAGGAGCCTGAGGCAGGAAGATTGCAAGGTCAAGGCCAGCCTGGGTTACAGAAAACACAATTTCAAAAAACAGAGAGCTAGCAGAACAGAATTCAATAGCAAAATGGAGGTGACAAAGACTTAGACTTTGACTGGGCGTGGTGGCGCACACCTGTAACCCCAGCGGCTTGGAAGGTAGAGGCAGGAAGATCGCAAGTTCGAGACCAGAGGCAGTGTCTTAGTGAGACCCTGTCTCAAAAAGTTAAAAAAAAAAAAAAGGGCTGGGCATACAGCTCAGTGGTCCAGCACTTGCGGAGCATGCAAGAGCAAGCCCCGGGGTTCAACCCCCAGTACCACACACACACACACACACACAAAAGACTTAGACTTTGAAGGTAGATAAATAAAAGTTAGATAAATAATCTCAAGAGCAAAGAGAAAAAAGATTTTAAAAGATAAGAGCCTCAGGTACATGGAACAATGTGAAAATCTCTAAAATTTGTGTCATTAGCTAGGCACCATGGTACATGCCAGCAATTTGGGAGGCTAAGGCAAGAGAATCAAGAACTCAAGGCCAGAGGCAGCCCACACAACCTAGAAAGACACTGTCTCAAAATGAAAAGTAAAGTCAGGCATGGTGGCACACTCCTGTAATCCCAGTGTTTGGGAGGCTAAGGCAGGAGGACTGCAAGTTCAAGGCCAGCCTGGACTTTCATAGTAAGTTCAAGGCTGGCCTGGGCTACATAGTAAGACTCTGTCTCAATAAGGAAGGAAGGAAAGAAGAAAGGAAAGGAAGGAAGGAATGGATGGATGGAGGAAAGAAGGAAGGAAGGAAAATAAAAATTTAAAAATAAAATTAAAAAGGGGCTGGGCTCAGTGGTGGAGCACTTGCCTAACATGCACATGATCCTGTGTTTGACATCCAGTACTGGAAAAAAGAAAAAAAAATTTTGTATTATTAGAGTCATTAAAAGAGAAGAGAGGTAAGCACTCTATCACTGAGGCAGGAGGATTGAGAATTTGAGGCCAGAGGCAGACTGCACAACTTTGTGAGACCTTGTCTCAAAAAATAATTTTTTTAAGGGCTGAGGGTGCTTCTCAGTGGTAGAACACTTGCCTAGCTTGTGTGAGGTCCTGGGTTCAACCCCTAAGTATTGAAAGAAAGAAAGAAAGTATGAAAGAATGAGAGGAAGGAAGGTAGGAAGGAAGGAAGGGAGGGAGGGAGGAAGGGAGGAAGGAAGTGGGGGAAGAAGGAAAGAAGGAAGGAAGTTAGGAAGGAAGGAAGGAAGGAAGAAAAGAAAGAAGAAAAAAAGAAAAAGGATTTCTCTTATGAGGGGAGGTAAGGAAATATTCTGGAATTAGATAATGGTGATGTTTGAACAACGTTGTGACTATATAAAACCCACCAAATTATACACTTTTTAAAAGACCACAGCAACATACAACCACACATCCACTAGAATAGCCTTTTTTAAAAAATAAAACAAGGGGCTGGAATTGTAGCTCAGCAGTAGAGTACATTCTTAGAATGTACAACACACTGACTTCAATTCCCAGCACCAAAAGTAAATGATGAAATAAAATAAAACAAAAATGGTAATATTAAGTGCTGCCAAGAATGCACAGGAAATCAAACTTTCATATAATGCTGCTTTGTTGTTAGGTGCCATTGAGTCAGTTCCAACTAAGAGTGCAAAATAACATGGTAACTCTGAAAAGCTATTTAGAAATTTCCTATAGTCTTACATATGTACATACTGCACATCCTAGGAATCTCACTCCTAGTATTTAAGTGAAATGAAATCTATGTTCATAGAAAAAAACCACTGCACAAGTTTTGATAGTAATGTCTTCCTAATAGCCAAAACCTGGAGACAATCCGACACATTGTGGTATGCTCATAAAATGAAACCCTAGCCAGCAATAAAAAGGAAAAACTATTGCTGGTGCAATACCGATGACTCTCAAATGCATTGTGCTAAATGAAAGAACCCCCATCTGTCTGTCAGTTTGTCCTACTGTGGGAGCTTGCATGTTGCTGTGATGCTGAAAGCTATGCCATCAGTATTTCAGATACCAGCAGGGCCAGCCATGGTCAACAGGTTTCAGCTGAACTTCCAGAGTAAGACAGACCAGGGAGAAGGACCTGGAAGCCTACTCCCAAAACAATTAGCCATTGAAAGTCTTATGAATAGCAGAGAAACACTGTCAGATATACCGGAAAATGAGTCCCCCAGGTTGGAAAGCACTCAAAAGACAACTGGGGAAGAGTTGCCTCCTCAAAGTAGAGTTGACCTTAATGACAGGAATGGAGTAAAGCCCTAGGTATCTCCATCTGCTGATGTGGCATGAGTCAAAATGAGAAGACACAACTGTAAACATCTATTAGTAATTGGAACATGGAATGTACGTAGTATAAATTCAGGAAAACTAGAAACTGTCCAAAGTGAGATGAAGTGCATAAACATCAGTATTCTAAGCATCTATGAGCTAAAATGGACTGGTATTGACCATTTTGATTCAGATAATCATATGGCCTACTATGCAGAGAATGACAACTCAAAGAAAATGGAATTGCATTGATCATCAAAAAAGCCATCTCAAGATCTGTCCTGAAGTACAATGATGTCAGTGATAGAATAATAGCCATAAGTTTACAAGGAAGGGCAGTTAATATGACTGTTATTCAAATCTATGCATCCACCATTAAGGTCACAAATGAAGAAAGGGAAGATTTTTACCAGCTTCTTCAGTCTGAAATTGATCGAACAAGCAAAGAGGATGTACTAGTAATTTCTGGTGATTGGAATGTAAAAGCTGGAAACAAGAAGGCTCAGTAGTTGGAAAATATGGCCTTGGTGACAGAAACAATGCTAGAGATGGCATGATAGAATTTTGTCAGACCAGCGACATTTTCATTGCAAATATGTTTTTTCACCAACATAAACAGTGACTATACACATGGAATTCACCAGATAGAACATACAGGAACAATGTTGACCACATTTCTGGAAAGAGATGAGGGAAAAGCTCAATATCAGAAGTCAGAACAAGACCAGGTGCTTATGGATCAGACCATCAACTGCTCATAGGCAAGTTCAAACTGAAACTGAAAAAAATTATAACAAGTGTTTGAGAGCCAAAGTATGATCTTGAGTATATCCCACCTGAGTCCAGAGAACACCTCAAGAATAGTTGTTCAAACAGAACAAGGAAACACTGCCTGGTTTAAAGTCAGGAAGGGTGTAGAGCAGGGCTGTATCCTTTCACTGTACCTCTTCAATCTCTATGCTTAGCAATTAATCTGAGAAGCAGAACTTTGTGAAGAAGAACGTGGTATCAGGATTGGAGGAAGATTCATTAACAACCTGCCTTATGCAGATGACACAGCTTTGTTTGCTGAAAGTAAAGAGAATTTGAAACTTTTATTGAAGATCAAAGAACACAGCCTTCAGTATGGATTGAACCTCAATGTCAAGAAAACAAAAATCCTTACAACTAGGCCAGCAACTTCATGATATATATATATAAAAAAAGCTGAGATTGCCCAATATTTTGCTTTGTTTGGTTCTACAATCAACACCCACAAAGTGACAGTCAAGAAGAAATCAAAAGACACATGGCATTGGGGAAAGTTATTGCAGAAGATCTTTTCAACATGTTGAAAAGCAAAGATATTTCATTGAAGATGAAGATGCTGTGCTTGACTCATGCCATGATATTTCTATTCACATCATATGCCTGCGAAAGCTGGACAGTCAATAAGGGATACAGGAGAAGAACTGATGTTTTCAAATTATGGTACTGGAGACAAATATTGAATATACCATAGACTGCCAAAGAAGCCAATAGGTCTGTCCTAGAAGATGTGCAACCAGTGTGCTCCTTGGAAGCAAAGACTGTGTCTTATATTTTTGACATATTGTCAGGAGGGATCAATCCCTGGAGAAGGGCATCACATTTCGGAGAGTGGCAGGTCAGTGAAAAAAATAAGGAAGACCCTCAACTAGATGGATTGGCACAGTGCCTACAACAATGGGCTTAAATATAAAAAAGATCACATGCATGGCACAGTGTTCGGGAGTGTTTCATTTTGTTATACATAAGGTCACTATGAATCAGACATGATTCAATGGCACTTAACAACAACAAATGGAAGAAGCCAGATTCAAAGGACTATGCGCCAAATGATTTGATTTCCATAGCTTCCTGGAAAAGTATAGGAAGGGAGAATACACCACTGGACGTCGGAGATACATTGCGCCTTCAATTTCTGACACTTTCCTGTGGTCTGTTAGACCAATCAACTTTCTTTTATTGGTGGGCCAGGTCACATCACCTCTACCCGCAGCACCCCACCCATCAGCTCCCTGAGGGCTGAGCCTCACCGTCCTGCTAAAGCATTTATCGCCCACTCCCCACACGCTTTCATTTTCCCAAAGTGTGTTGAGTAATTTGATTCCCATCATTTCTCCTTTCTCTTGAACCTCATGGGTTTATGGTCTTTTTATTCCTTTACTGTTATTACAGTGGCAATCTGAAATGGAACAGATAACTGCATATTCAATCTCTCATGATTACTTATAAAAGCTCTTCTTTGATCAAGTCTACAACATAAATATAGCTTAGAAACTGGATACTATATTCTCATGAATAAATATAAAAAAGTTTATTTCTGAGGCCAGGTTCTCTGGCCAGCCACAAAATATAGGTGCTTACCATCAGAATCTTTTTTCCCCAGGATGCCACACTCAAAGAGTTTTCATATGGTTTTGTCTGACAGCCAGAATTTCCAGTGCTGCTTGGGGCTGTGGGCAAGAGTTCAGGGGGGCTGGCAAATAAGTAGTTTTCCCCCCAGTGCTGTGGGAACAAGGCAGCTCATTAACAGTGGTAAGCTGGTGACTTGGCAAAGGAGTTGTGGGTTTGTGCATCTCCATAAGTGACACCCCAGTACTCACACCTATAATCAGTACTCAGAAATGCCTTCTCATTACTTATGTTGTAATCACCAATTAAAAAGAAAACATAAAAATAGTGTTGAAATGGCACTGACTCCCAGAGGCAACAGTCCCATTCCCGCTCATCATTCCTATGGCACTTTGATCTTCAATCCCAAGCAATCTTTGAAAAGGCAGAAGAAATGAAGTCTTCTGTACAGAGAAGATGGCACAGAGGCAGTTGTGTGGGTTTTGTTTTGTTTTGTTTTTGTGGTACTCAGGCTGAACCTAAGGCCTCACCCATACTTTGCAAGTGCTCTCCTTAATGAAATGCACCTCTATTTTTAAAAATTCTTTTATCTTGAGACAAAGTCTCACTAATTTACACAAGCTGCCTCTGGCCTCGAACTTGAGATCTTCAAGCCTCTACCTCCAGAGTTGCTGGGACTACGGGCTTGTGCCACTGTGCAGGCTGTTTCACTCTTCTTCAGGTACTATGGCAAAGACAAAGAACACTAGTTGGAGGTTTTAAATTTTTTGAGCGGCACAAATACAAACTGCAGACTTTAACATGTCCTGCACACATCCTATTTTTAAAAACTCTGTCACGGTGCATCATAGCCATTTGACCTTGAGAATTTTGGTTTTATTTTGTAATACAAAACTATGATATGGCATGCCTGTAATCCCAGTGGCTCGGGAGGCGGAGGCAGAAGGATCACAAGTTCGAGACCAGTGGGCAGTCTTCGTAATTTAGCAAGACCCTGTCTCAAAAAAGGTAAAAAAAAAAGGGCTGGAGGTGGCAGCTCAGTGGTCCAGCACTTGCAAAGTGTGTAGCTCCAGGCCCTGGGTTCAACCCCCAGTACTGAAAAAACAAAAACAAAAACAAAAACAACAAAAAAACCTATGATTTTGGATCTCCTCCAAAACACACACACACACACACACACACACACCTGGCTGCTCTATATTCATGTGAAAACTCTGGGCTGTGTGAATCAATGCTTCCTTAACTGATGATATTGAAAATCTTACAAAGCAATGAGGCAGACTGTGTCGATTATTACTTTTGGGTACTATAAACTTCTTGGTAACAGAACAGATTGTCAAGTCTGGTCTGGCAATGGGCTCAGAAAAGCTGAGGGTGTCCCCCAGTCAGGTTGCTGCATTTAGCAATGAAAATACATGATGCTCATGAAACTGAATTGCAGATAAACAATCAGTAGGCAACACTACCACCCAGGCACTGAGGATGAACTAAGTTGAAGCCAAATATAAGAGTCCTCTCCCCCTCGCCACAATGGATTTGGGCGTAGGCAAATAACATAGTTCTGACCAAGTGAAGCTGAGGAGAAATCTACTGAGTGGCTTCTGGGAAAGAGTTTCCTTTCTGATTGACAACAGAACAGAGAGGGTAAGCACAGTGTGGGAAGTTCTTTGAGCTTCCTGCCTTCAGTGACCTCATGTGAAGATGTGGTGCTGGAAACAGCAGAGGTCATCTTGTTACCAGGAAGGGAAAATCATGAAACATGTCAGGGACTGAGCCAGACCTCTGATATTGTGAACTTCTGTGCCAGAACTTCTGAGTTCTCAAGCAGCTCTGGAACTCTCTTCTCCAGATGCTTTGTTCTGAGAAACAAGGAACGTCCTCACCACGGGAACCACTTTCAGGCGGCCATTCTGCTTATGCTGCTGGAAGCATCTTCAATGGTTAGCTGACAGGATTTGGAAGCTTACTCAACAGGTGTTAAATGGCTGTGGTTAGTAGGTCGAGAACCCAGCCAAAGAACCTTATCCTACCCAGATAAATAACATTATTTTATTATAAGATCTACGGGCCTATTACTTTTATATGAGTCTTTCTCAACTTCTCACACTTTAAGAATGACCAAACCCTCCACAGACTTGGCGGGTGAGCAGGAGAGAGTGATTTTTGCCTCCTAGGATGGAATAGGTATTTTTGTTAACAGTGACGTTCTCAAACGTCATTGACAGCTTTGGCGATCTGAATTGGCTGTACCAGGAAGTGCTAGTTGGATTTGTGGCCCTGAGAGACCATTAGCCTCCATGTGCCGTCACTTTTGATCACAGTGTGAATAATACCCACTGTTGGTTTTACATCTAAACATTCTAAAAGGAATAAAAACTATTAAGTGCTTAATAAAACAATTTTGACGTATTGCTAACTTGACTCTGTCTTCGGGGCCACAGTTACTCATGTTTGGATCAAAATGAGCTATTTTTTTTATTTCCTTTAAGCAGCATTGGTATTTTATGTCAACAATACACACACACAAAGAAAAATGAAGTTAGGTTAATATCTCAAAATAAAAATTACAAAACTTAAAGCAGATCAAAGACTTAAATATAACAAGAGCTAAAACTATTAAATTCTGAGACTAAAACATAGATACAAAGCTTTGTGGCTTTGGATTATGTAATGATTTTTTTAGATACAGCACCAAAAGTAGAAATAGTGAAAGGAAAATAGTTGGGTAAGGTAGTACATGCCTGTAATCACAGCACTCAGGAGGCTGAAGCAGGATTGTGACTTTGAAGCTAGCCTGGTCTGCAGAGCCAAGACCATGTGAAAAGGGGCGGGGCAGGGCGGGGCAAGCAGAGTGAATCAACCAGAGTGCCTGTAAACCCAGTGACTCCAGAGGCTCAGGCAGGAAGATCACAAGTTCAAGGACTGAGACAGCCTGCGCAATTTAGCAAAACTGACTCAAATAGAAAAAATTTAAAAAGGGCGCTGAGGATGTAGCTCAATGGTGGAGCACTCTGGGTTCAATCCCCTACTACAACAAAACAAAACAAAACAAAAACAAAAACAAAAACACAGAAAAGAAAAGAAAGAAAAAGGAAAAAAGCCAGGAACTGTAGCATATAACTGTAATCCCAGCTACTCAGGAGCCTGAGGCAAGAAGATCAATTTTCAAGGCCAGAGGCAGCCTGCACTTTAGCGAGACCCTGTCTCAAAATAAAAGATAAAAAAGGGAGCCAGGCATGGTGTCAACACACCTGTAATCCCAGCATTCAGAAGCCTAAGAGAAGAAGATCAAAGGTTTGAGCCTAACCTGGGCTTCATAGCAAATTCAGGGCAGCCTGGGCTACATGGCAAAAAATTATTTCTAATTAATTAGTTAATTAATTTAATCAAAACAGGGCTGGAGGTGTAGCTCAGTGGTAGAGCACTTGCCTAGGATGCTTGAGGCCCTGGATTCAACCGTCAGTACTGAAAAAATAAGTAAGTAAAGACAACTCACAGAGTTGTAGAAAAATTTTGCACATCATATAACTGATAAAAGATTATTATCCAGTGTATACAAGGAACATGTAACTCACAACAACAACAAAAAATCATAGTCTAATTTAAACATGAGCAAAGGCCTCCTTCTCCTCTATGTTAATTTCATTCTCTAGTATATTCTCTCCATGTGATGAGAAGGAAGACCCCAGCATCTCTAGCGCCCATGATCTTTACAATTTATACTTTCAGAAGGACAGAGCCTTGTTCTGACCCAACGTTCATATTACTCCCCTTTGAGAACCTTTATTGACTGACCCGATTTAGACACCAAAATTAGTCTTCAAGAATGTATGCTTTGGCCAGGTGTGGTGGTGCATGCCTGTAATCCCAGCGGCTCGGGAGGCGGAGGCGGGAGGATCGCAAGTTCGAGACCAGAGGCAGTCTGCGTAAGTTAGCGAGACCCTGTCTCAAAAAAAGTAAAAAAAAAAAAAGGGCTGAGGTGCAGCTCAGTGGTCCAGCACTTGCAGAGCATGCAGGCGCGAGGCCCTGGGTTCAACCCCCAGTACCCGCTAAAAAAAAAAAAAAAAAGAATGTATGCTTTGATTGGCCACCACAGACGGCTGGGGAGGAGAGACTATTATTAGTGAAATCAAGGAGGGGCAAGTCTTGTCCCCATTTTATATATTATGAAACTGAGACTCAAGGAAATCAAGCAATTGCCCAAGGGTACACAGGGCCCACAGGCAGAGCTGGGATTTAAACTGTTTCCAAAGCCAGTGTGGTTTGGTTTTGTTTTCTGGTTTTTATTCCTTGCTCTTTTTTTTAAAAAAAAGATATGATTCACATACTCTAAAATTCACCATTTAAAAATAACAGCTCAATGAAAAACCAATATTTTAACCATCAGACCAGATGCTCTCTACTTTGGTGTGATCAGTGGTGTATTGCAAAGTATATAGAAAGCAATTTATTATTATTATTATTGGTTGAATAACCAAAATTATTGAATGATTTACTTTTAAAATTAGGAACCAGAGCTGGGCGCAGCGACTCTTACATTTGTAATCTCAGCAATTCCCGAGGTGGAGGCAATAGGATCACAGGTTCAAGACCAGAGGCAGCCTGCATAACTTTTGAGACTCTGTCTCAAAAGTAAAAAAATGGGCTGATGATGCCACTCAATGGTGTAGAGTGCTTGCAAAGCATTTGTGAGGCCCTGAGTTCAACCCCTCAGTACATCAAAAATAAATAAATAAATAATGAAATAAAATAAAACAAGGAATCAGAATTAAAGATTATTCTTCTTTTTAGCAAGTGGGCAGAGGATTTGAATAGATATATTTCTAAAGAATGTGTACAAGTGGCCAAAAAAGTACGTGAAAAGATGATTAACATTTTTAGTCATTAGATGTCAAAGAAAAAGGGCACTAGATATTTGTTAAATATGATGGGGAAGCCTTTATTAAAGACTATTTCAGTAGGATCAAGGCTACTGCAATAGGAAAGAGAGACTGAAAGCAACTCCAAATACAACAGGGCAGCTGGGAACTCATATTCAGAGGTAAGGTGAGAGAGAGTCAGAGAATTACTAAGAGAAATTTGGTCAGTTGTCAGTAGTGGGGAGAAGAGGAGCTTGAATGAATACGGAAGTGTGGGTTCTTGCTGTATTGGCTTAGCAGGATTCTTGTTGAGACTGAGCTCAGCAGGACAAGGTTGATACCAAGTCAAAAGAGTTCAAGCCGTTTATGAAGGCTCATGACTATAATCCCAGCCATCAGGAGGCTGAGGCAGGAGGATGGCAAGTTCTAGGACAGTCTGGGCTACATAATGAGACTCTATCTCAATAAATAAATTGTTGTTGTTGTTGTTGTTGTTAGTTGCCAGTGAGTCATGTCCGACTCTTAGAGACCCTTATAGGATTTTCAATGGCTGATTGTTTTGGGATTGCCTCGGGAGTGAATTGCAATGTCCTTCTCCCACTTTTGTGGTGCTGGGAATTGAACTCAGGATCTCAAAGACTGCAGAGCAGCACTCTACCAACTGAGCTAAATCCCAGTGCCAGTAAATAAATTAGTTAATTAAAATGAGAGAAAGAAAGTGTTTAGAGGAGCCTAACTAAAATTTTGTCAAGGAGAAAGTTCTTGTCACAAAATCATAATGAGATACCACTACATGCCTATTAGAATGGCTAAACAATGAGATACTATTACACAGCTATTAGGATAACTACAATCTAAATCATTGAAAACACTGGCAAAGATGTAGAGAGGCAGAAATTCTGTCATTACTCATGGGAAGGCAAAATGATACAACCACTTTGGAAGACAGCTTGACAGTTTCTCATAAAATTAAACATACTATTACCATGTGATCCAGCAATTACACTCCTTGGCGTTTAACCAAATGAGTTGAAAACTTACCTTCTCACAAAAGTCTACACACAAATGTTTATAGCAACATTATTCACAGCTGCCAACCTTTAGAAACAACCAAGATATCCTTCAATAAGAAAATGGATAAACAACCCATGGTAATCCACACAACAAAATATCATTCAGACTAAAGCCTGGCAATAGTGTAAACAGAGTAGATCACTCATCTAATACTGTTCAGAACGTGAAAAGGGGGCCAGGTGTGGTGGCGCACGCCTGTAATCCCAGCGGCTCGGGAGGGGGAGTCAGGAGGATCGCAAGTTCGAGACCAGAGGCAGTCTGCGTAACTTAGCGAGACCCTGTCTCAAAAAGTAAAAAAAAAAAAAATGGGCTGAGGTGCAGGTCAGTGGTCCAGCACTTGCAGAGCATGCAGGCACGAGGGCCTGGGTTCAACCCCCAGTACCACACACACACACACACACACACAAAAAAAAAAAAAGAACGTAAAAAGGTAGGTCACTATAGAAAAAAGTTGGGACTTATATCAAAATTGGGATGCACATATATAGATATAAATATTCTAACAAAAAGACATGCACGTAGAAAGGAGACCATTGGTGAGAGGGTGGGAAGAGGGGAAGAGGGACATGAAAGGGTAAGGGGAAAGTTATGTGAGCAATGTACAACAAAATGCATATATTGAAATGTCAGAATGAAACCCATTAAGTTTTACATTAAAAATTACCAATAAAAATGTTATTTGGCGATAAAAAGAAATGTAGTATCAAGCCACAAAAAGACATGGAAGAAATTTGAAATCATATTGCTAAGTAGAAGAAGCCAGTCTGAAAAGTCTACACACTGCATGATTCCAATGATGTAACATCCTAGAAAAGAGGATGACGATGTGTAGCTCCGTGGTAGAGCACTTACCAAGCATGCACAAAGGCCCAGATTTTATTCCCAGCAGCACCAAAAAAAAAAAAAAAAAAAAAAAAAAAAAAATTAAAACATTAAACATTAAAATTCCTATATTTCAGTGCTGAGTGTGGTGGCACATGCCTGTAATCCCAACATGCAGAAGCTGAGGCAGAAGGATGGTGAGTTTGAGGCTGGGCTACATCGTAAGACCATGTGTTAAAAACATAACAAAACAAGACAAAAACTTGGGAAACACAAAACTATGATTGACACATTGTATACCACACTAGTACAAGATATAAACAATAGGGGAAATTATGTGCTCAGGGAGGGAGGATGTAGGGAATTCTCCAGACTTTCTTATCCATTTTTTGTAACCCTAAAACTGCTCTAAAAATAAAATGCAAATAAATTAATAATTAAAAAACCCAGTTCTCAAAATGAGAACCACTTCATACCACTTGATGCAGTATAAAAAAGATGGCAAAAACTATGACAAGGGTATAAAGATATAGGAACTCCCACATTGTTGGTGAGAATACAAAATTTATAGCTACTTTGGAAAAAATGTTGGTAATTCCTCAAAAGGCTAAACATAAAGTTACCCTATGACCCAGCAATTCCACTCCCGGATAAAATGGAAACATGTCCACACAAAGATTTGTACACAAATATTTATTGCAGCATTAGTCATAATAGCCAAAAAGAAGAAATAATCCAGATGTTCATCAATTAATGAATGGGTAAACAAAATGTGGTATATTCATACAATGGGATATCATTGGTAATATAGAGGAGTGAAGCACTGATGCATGCTAAAACACACATGAACCTTGAAACCAGGCTAGCCAGGCACGGTGGCATAACTCTCTAATCCCAGCTGCTCAGGAGAGTGAGGCAGGGGGATGATGAGTTCAAGTAAATTAGTGAGACTCTGTTTCATAA
>VMDO01010510.1:0-71346 GCA_007922755.1 Pedetes capensis | reverse complement strand
TTTCATATAATTGGTCCTCAAAACAGAGTTATCCAACCCTTTCATTATAGTTTCTCTTCTATATTTTCATTTTCATTTCTATCCACTCTTATATAGACCATTTTAAAATGTAGCTCTATAACCATTTTTAAAAAGGGCTACAAATTTTACCCAATAGATTTTACAGCAAATATTTACTGTAAAAATATCTTCTTCTTGCAACCCAGAACCCAGCAGAATTGCTTTGTTGTTCCACATACCCTTCCTAGCACCTCTTAATAAGGATTCAAAGAATACAGGCTCATTAATGTCAGCCTAAGGAAAATAGTATCAGAAAACTCAATCCACTTCCAAAGAAAAATTATCATATCAAGCATCGTAAAGCAGATAGGACCTATCTATTTGTACTTTGTCTTTAAATATGTCTCTTGTTAATTAATTTTTGTGACTATAATCCACCTACCTAACATTATTATTTTCTTTGTGGTGCAGTCCCACATAATTTTCAATCACTTCAGGCACTGTATACATACAGTTCCATGTTTTGCTTTTTGAATTAACACATCAATATTTTTCCATGTTTGCCAATAGTACACAAGATTCTAATTTCTAATGGCTGCTTGATATTCCCCCTTATTGATCTAGCATAATTTACATAGTCATTCTCCTTATCTGTTGTGTTAGGAATATCTGTGGTATTATTCATTTCTTATTACAGTGACTAAGCAAAAATTTGACTTTATAATCATTGTCCATTAGAATATCGATCCCTAGGTGTTTCTGCTTGACTGCTCCACTCCTCTCATTTCTATTTTAGATGGGCTGAACTCTGCCAGGTGAAGGATGGCCACCCAGCTAGAGATCTTTACACACAGTGTATTAGGTTGCTAAGAGATACCTATGGTGTGGCAAATCTTCAGTTTGGTTATTTGATTATTTGGTTATTTTCATACATTTATTTAACCTTCACAACATGTTTAAGAAAGTCTTTATTTTTTGAGACAGATTCTCATTATGCAGCCCAGGACGGCCTCCATTCAACTTGCTATATAGCACAGGCTGGCCTCAAACTCATAATCTTCTTGCCTTACCTGTGATTGTTTTCATTAGATGCCATCAAGTAGGGTCAAACTCATAGCCACTCTATATACAACAGAAGAAAACACTCCCTGAAACTGTGCCATGCCCAGTATTATTGTCAGTGCTTGTCTGCTATTCATAGGGCTTTCAATGGTGGATTGTTTCAGGAGTGGGCTGCTAGGTCCTTCTCCCAAACCTACAGCACCCAGTATTCCCAGGTGGTCTTCCATCCAAGGACTAACCAGGCCCAAACCTGCTTAGCTTCTGAGGTCAGATGGGATCATATGCCAGGGTAGTATAGCTGTACACTCAGCTTGGATTCCAGGCATGCATAGAAGGAGGTCTTGAATTATTTACAGACACTTGGGATGAAGGAGAATGATAATGGGGTAAAGAAGAAGAGAGGAGAAAATGACAAGATGATTTTTCCTTAAACCCCATAACAGTCTGTTCTTGCAGGAGTGTAAGTGTGTCAGGATATTCTCCTTTCCTTCTCACATCCCAGTTCTGATATTTGGTCTAAACCAGCTTGCCTGCCTTAACTATGAAAGCTCCACCCGGGGTATACAGTGTTATTTCCAAATATTTCTTGTATAAATGGATATAGCCCCCTTTATATCCATACTTGTTTGTGTTCAGATTAGCAATCACCTTGTAAACATGAAGGAAAATCAGTGAGGTGATTAAGATTTTCTTGCCAGGGCCTCTTGGAATCAATGTCATGTTCTCACTAAATGGGACTCTCAGTTGTGCAAAATGGTGATGAATATTTTGGTGGGAATATGTTTTTCCCACTCTTAAAGCCAACATTTAAACTGTTTCTAAATGGGTCCTCCCACTCCTCTTGTTCTTCTTGATAACTGTCCCTTCTTGTTTAGAAATAGCATTGCCAATTTTTCTTGAGCATTAGGTCATTTTGTCTCCCCAGACCAAACAGCCTTCTTTAGGAAGCTGCTACAGAATGGTTTCATAGTTTATCCATTCTTTCTGATTTCACTCAAGTGCCTGTTACTTAGTTGAGAACTTTGGGGAACCAGGCTGATTGGTGCAGCCTTGTTGCCACCAGCAGCTTTTGACAATTGCTACATAGAGGTAATTTTGAGATCCTTGTTGGTTTTGGCCACTAAAACAAGGCAGGATGTTAGAAATATGAAAAACAGCTATTAACATGTGGGATATACCACCATATTGTTTATTGAAGTGAGCACACTGAAGGAGCCCAAGGACTCATTTTGATGCCCATCATGAAAATCATCAGGATGAATTAACAAACTTTATTTCAGGGGAGGGTCTGGTGATGAGTGGTAAGTTTAGATATGGATATGGATATGATCAAGATTATTTGGTTTTTCTCCCCTTACATAATCAAGTCAGGTTTTTAGTAGCCACTCTATTTAAGACCATGTGCAAAGCACTATGGGAGACATAATGATCTATTAAACTTGTTCTTCCTTCAACCTTAAATTCTAGTTAGGTGACAAGACATGAAAAATTAGATAACACAGAAGATAAATCATTCAAGGCGATAATAGAAGAGGTGTCATGGGACAAAACATTATTATTTGACAAATGAATGGTAGAGACAAGTATTCTAGGAGTTTCAAGAAGATAGAGCAGATAGCCATGCTGATACAGTACCTTTTCTCCCCCTGTTCTCTCTGCTTAAAATATCCATCACATATATACCTACCTATCTGCGAAATTCCTATTTACCTTTAGAGACACAGTTTATGCATTGCCCCTACAATCTAGTCTACATTAACTTAGCAGAGTAAATCATGTTTTCATTTGTGAGCTCATAGGGTATTAAACTCACTAAATCTATAAACATTGCTGTAATTATTTGTTTTTGCATCAGACTCCTCCACCAGATCAAGTTCCTCAAAGGTAGGGGTAATTTGACTTTCTGTTCCAAGAACCTAACTTAGAGTTAGACACATACTCCAACGTGCTGTTCAATATATTTTCTGAAGTGAAATGAGTGTTGAAGAAACAGCACTGGATCTTGAGTATGAATTAAAGCAGTGCCTAGCTTAGTAAATATTTATTTTTCTGAAATGCGGGCTATTTCATCTCTTCACACTAAATAAAAGGATCTCTAAAGTTCTTATGCAGAGAATCATGTAATGTTATACTGGGAGTGGTAATCAAAGAATTCCGGTAATTGCCACTGAGAATAATAAATAAAGCAAAAATAACAGCAGCTACCATTTACTACATATGTACTATATGCTAGGCCTCAGAAATGGATTATATTCTTCAACACTCAGAATAATCCTGTGTCATAAATGCTATACTTATTATACTCATTTTCCAGATGAAGAACCTGAGACTATAAGAGGTTGAATAATTTGCTCAAAGTCACATAGTTCTAGAGTGTTGAGATGGGGACTCTAGTTCAAATCTTTTTGAACCGAGAAGTCTGTACTCTTAGCAGTCATACCAGTTCTCAATCTGGGATGCACATGAAAATCACCGGGGAATTTTTTGAAAAGGATTCTGGTTCAGTTTTTCTGTGCTGAGACTGAGCATCAGCAGGCTTTAAAAGCTGCCCATGTGATGCTAATGTGCCAGCAAGTTTGAGAACTACTGCTTTATATTCTGCAGGCTTTGAGGCTGCAGTTAGGCATTGTGAAATAGTAGGGTTTAGATGGGCATGAAAAGGGAAAACATTCTAGATAGGAATTCTTTTTTAAGTACTAAGGTGATGCACAAATATCTGAGTGTGTCTTATTTGTCAGAGGCAGGAGCCTTTTGCTGTATCAGAACTACTTAGAGCTGAGTACATAGACCAGACTTGTTCCCTGATGCAATTGCATTTGGAAACAGTTTCAGCATAATTTCCTAGTTTCAGAAAGAGATGGCTTCCTCACTGGCTGTTACTGCGTCTTCTACTACTACTCTTCTGCCAGAGGTCAACAAGACAAGTTGTTTTCTAGGGGCAGCAGGTTCTCCTTGCCCACTACATTAGACTGCAACATGTCAGTTTCTAGGTGACAGTTTAAATCTGGAATTAATGAATCAGATTATCTGCTTGAGAAAGCTTGAATGAAAAGAATTCTGTCAAAAAGGCAGGCAGTGGCTTTCTTTTACTTTGTGGCACAATGCTTATCATGGGGCGGACTTTACAGCACTCTTGAAAACATTTCCCTCTGGTCAGTGCACTAAAACATGCAGCTTATCTGGAGTTTTGGCATCTGCCACTATCGAAGTTTGGAGTAGTTCCTACAGGCAGTATACTTGAGGGGATAGAAAACTGAAAAGAAACTGGTAATAAAGCAGCTGCTGAATAATTCTTGAGCATTCTGAAAGCTTCATTGCAATGGAATTTTTAGGAAAGGGGCACCTTGATTAGGTGAATTTCAGGGTGCTCAAATTGTTTACCTTTTATAAGCATATCACTTAAACTCAGCTGGCAATATACTTCCTACAGGCAATTTAATCTTTTGGCTGAAGTATCTACTGGCTTGAAATACAATTATCCATTTGGGAAGGGCCATTTTGGGGTTTTTTGGAAATAGTCTAAAGGAGGACACTGAGCTCTGGGTCTTAGTAAGTTTGTGAGTAGCATCTTGGCACAGTTACCTCAAACTGGCTTGGCTGCAGAGGTTTAATTTAAAACTGGAAGATCATCACTTTGGGTCAAACTCAGATGCATGGAACCTAATTCATTCCTCTTTAGTTTTGATTGCTCCTTCACATCCAAACAGACTCTGGCAAATTGTGTTTGCATTTGGTAACTCTTTGCAACTTGCTGCAATCTATTCTGAAACATTTGTCCCGTTTCTGTCACTTATACTATTGATGAATAGGTGCTTGGCTGGAAAAGAGGGCATACTCTGAGAAGAAAAAATAATATGGTTCTGAGAAACAAAACGTTATACTCTTTATCAACTAATGGTCAAACCTATCCCATACAGTGAAAAGAGTCATGGTCTGAATACTGTTAAGATGATGGCTATTAGAGGGCTATGGTAATTACCAGAGACAGAATATCAGAGGCAGGAGGATTGATGCAAATTTGATGTCAGCCTGGTCTATGTAGTGAGTTCCAAGCCATCTGGGGCTATATAGTGAGGCCCTATCTCAAAAAAAAAAAAAAAAAAAAAAAAAAAAAGGCAACAAAAATTCAGTTGGTATATCAGTGTATAAGAAATGAAAATCTTTGTTCATTTATCCACAGGCTCACCCCATCATTCACAACCCCACAGATAATCACTGTTAATGCTTTGTTGTATATCCTAAGTTTTTTATCCACATATAAATACATTTACAAAAATAGAATCTTATAAGTATTATAATGTCTGTTTTACCTCTCACATTATCTATGTCTTGGAGATTTTCTATGTTTATATAATGAACTATATCCTTTTATAATCAACTATATACCATAGATGTACTTTTGATTTTCTTTCCTCTTTAATTTTTATAAAAAAACATTTAAATGATAATGGAACTTATAAGTTAATTAAAGTATCTAAGTTCATATAGCTAATATGAGAGAGTCAAGATTCAAATGAACGTTGGCTGATTGCAACTTATGGTATTAACTGCTAGACACTGCCTTTGTTTCTGGTAGTCACATTTGTCCTATTTTTTTAATGTAGGCAGTAGTTATGAGGTAATAGTCAAATTTCAGAGTTGGAAGGCACCTTTGAGAGAGGTTATTTATTCCAGTGACTAGGCAAAGAAATCATTAGATGGTTCCTCATTAGGAAAAATCATTCTTGAAAATTGTATTTTGATTACATAAAACTTCATTTGTTCATTTGTATTTGCTGTGATAGAAGCTCTGCATTGCTTAAATAATCGTTTATGTTTTATATTTTATATCATATTTTATAAATTATTTTTTCACTTGATGTCAAAAAGGTAAGGTAAGCAATTATTTTGCCCATTTCACCAACTGGGACACTCAGAGACTTAAATTTGCATAGTCACTTGCTGAAGAACACTTAAATAGCAGAAAGAGGAGTTTAGACTTTTCCCTGAAGGCAGGGAAGAATTGTTGAAGGCTTTGACCAAGGGTAAAGGCATAGGGTTTAGGCCAGGGGGATTAGGTAATGATAAGATAATTGTAAAGCCCGGTTCAGCCATTCTAAAATAAGTAGATAAGAAGCATGAATTATCCTGAGGGTTACTGGTTTGAAAAGGAGAACATGGATACAAAGAAATATCAAGAAGACAGTATTGTTAGAGACTGATGAGTGGCTGGAGATAAGGGCTAGAAAAAGAGGTAAAGATGATTCCAAAGACATTGGCTAGATTGGTTTGATAATACAACCATTTACAAATAAGAAGATCAATACTGGAGGGAAAGTAGTTTGGATTAGTTACTGCATGCTAATGCGTAGGTACTTAATTAGAAATATGCAGGGGCATTTACAAGCTGTAGCACTGGCACGTGGATGAGAGCAGTTCTAGAGAATCAGTGTCATCAGTATTCTATCTTCTTAGAACTGTTCACACACTTAGTACAGTAGATCTGTAAAAGGTCCTTAGAAGTCATCTACTCTAAGTGCCTCATTTTATAGATAAGACCACTAGGTAAAAGAAATTGCCCAGAGGCCCACATAATTCCTGAACAGTGATGAAAAATCAGATCTCTGGATTCTCAATTCCTTGTTCTTTTCTGAATGGACCACTATTAGTTATACTTGTCCAGTATAGTTGATTGTATTATTGTTCATAAATACTTCCTGCCTGTCTGAGGGACAGGATTATACTCCTCCTTCCTATTGACATCAACTTTGACAACATGTCTACCTTGACCAATGAAATGTGAGTAGAATTAATGCATAATATTTCTGAGAGGAGTTTTTAGGCATGATTTAAGTGCATAGTTTAAGATTTTCATTTCATTTTGCCAAGAGGTCATCAATATTCTAAATAGAAGTAGCTTTAATCACCCTGAATCCCAGACTAAAAATGATGTAGAACACACAGCTGACCTATAAAAGGACTATAATGTGGGTAAGGGACAAACTTTTGTAAGGTGAGATTTTAGGGTTACTAGATAGCTACCTTAGCCATTAGCAGGAAATATGGAGGAAAAGGAGATAGCAAATGGCTCCTGCCATTTGGCCATGATGAATGAAGCCATATGGTTTCTGAGGACATTGGAAGGACACTTTCTAATGAACTCCACACCTTATCTAAGACATTGAGCCATTTATAAAACAAAGAACCTAGGCCCAGTTCACACTAGGCACCTAGGGCTGGATGCCCAGGGCTGACATCACACTGGGTGTGGAATAATTTGAATAAAACTCAGGGGAACATGTGCCTTGTCTGTCTTCTTTACTTCCTCTTCTTCCTCTCTACTCCCTAGCTCTTTTCTCTCCAGCAACCATGTGCATGTCTCTCATCTCAGGCCTGCCATTTTCTCTGCCTATCCAACACATTTTTCCTTCTGAAAGTCTGCTTAACTCTCCTATTCCCTTGGTTTCTTTAACTTCCCTTGGGGGACAGAAACATCCTTAGGCTGGGAGTCACTCAAAAAACGCAGGTTTCTCCAAGTTCCTTTGCAAATCTACCTAAGCTTCTCAAAGTGTGTCAGTTTTCCCAGTAATTATTCCTTAAAGGTGTCCCTGATAACAGGGTCATGTCAATGCAGTAGAACATAGCCTGTCCTAATTGATTTAACTTATACCATTTTGAAATGAATGAATGGCTAATATTTAAATATTTGGAAACTTAACAGAAAAATCTAGACTTTAGATTGCTGGTGAAGAAATGGAAAAGCTTGCAATATATGTCATATACACAGAAGTAACTGAGGTGGAATAGCAGCTCTTTCACTGGGGAGACATGGGGAACATGGGTGGGTGGGTGTTGAGCACACGTCTGGCAATGTGGTAGCAAAAGCTCAGTCCTTGTATTTGGTATATAAAAGAATTTATACTGAACACATAAGTTATAGGAGAGAGAACAGACAAGGTTTATTAAAAGATAGTACCCCTTTAAGGAAAACAGGGAAAACTGAGGAACCTGGAGTAGCTTAGGTAAACTTGGACAACCACTTGAAAGCATCTAGGCTCCCTGGATGAATCAGTATAAGGGCATTTCTGTTCCCCCAGGGATGGCAAAGTCAGAGTGAATGAGAGAGAGAGAGAGAGAGAGAGAGAGAGAGAGAGAGAGGGAGAGAGGCAGGCTTTTAGTGGAGAAAAGTACCTTGGATAGACCGAGAAGATGGTAGGCCAGAGAGAAGGGAAGGTATACACATGGTTGCTAGAGAGAAAAGGGAAGAGCAGAGGGCAAAAAGCAGAGAGAAGAGGAGAGCAGGTGCGTGTTCCCTTTGGTTTTACTCAAAAGATGGCATGCCCAGTGTAACATCAGCCCTAGATGCCCAGCTCTGGGTGCCTAATGTGATGTGAGCTGTGGGTCTTTTTTTTAAAAAAATGGCTCAGTGGCTTGAATTAGAGTATGGGACCCATTAGAAAATATCCTTTCAATGTTCTCAGAGATGCATGTGGCTTGATTCATCATGGCCAAATGGCAGGAGTCATTTTCAATCCCCCTTTCCTTCATATTGCTTGATAATGGCTAATCTAGGTACCTAACAGTCACTCCCCCTTAAACTAATGAGCTGAATCTATAGCTTATACCTGGTGTCCACTATTCCTTAATATATCTTATACTCAATTATCTTTTTCCTTACTTATTTACATTATCAATCTGGCTTTTCTAAGCTTTTGAATTTGCCACTCTGGCTTTATATCATATTTTCTTTTCAGGGAGAAAATACTAGAGACGAAAAGAACAGAGGACTAAAGACCAAAATTTAGGTACTACCCACCTGTAAGGGTGAGAAAATAATCAATAAGGAGGTAGATAATAATGGCTTAGAAAAGAAAGAAGAAAACCAGAATTGGATAGTGACCAAAATAGACCAAAACAAGGAAGAAAAAAGTCAGGAAGGAGGGATGATCAACATCAGGTAAAACTAGAGTTTAAATATAAAGACAGTGAAAAAAAGGAGGTCACAGTGACCTTTGAGAGAATAATTGTAGTGTTTTGGTAACTGTTAAAGCCAGAGGACAAGAGATTAAGGAGAAAACAGCTGCTGAGTAAATGGAGACGTCGAAATAAACTTTTTCACAACTTTGGCATTGAACGGAAGGAACAAAATAATTTATCTCTTAAATGGCAGCAGAATCATGTCAAAGGGATTTTTTCTTCCTCTTTTTTAAGGGAGGAAAGAGCAAATATTTGTAAGGCATGTTGTTCTTAGGTGCTATCCAGTTGGGTCCTACTCATAGCAACCCTCTTAGTGTTTTCAATGGTTGATTGTTACAGGATTGCTTCAGGAGTTGGTTATCGTCATTTTCCCATTTTTTGTGGTGCTGGGGATCAAATCTGGGTTCTCAGAGAGTGTAGAACAGCACTCTGTCATAGTGGCAAGTAATCAGGTGATTGAGGGAGCAATATCTGGGAGGTGTGGATAGAGAACCTGGGAGGTGTGGCTATAGAACACACCTGAAACAAGTAGTTTTGAAAATAGGATGGAGTAGACTCTCATCCAAGTCTGCTAACATGGGAGACAGGGTATTAGTGAATCATCAGCAGTGACTCAGAAGACAGCAGTGTCTGGGCTCCAAGGTAGGGGTGGAGAAGGAAAAAGCAATGACCTTGTGTAGCAGTTCATAGGAGATCTGCCTTCTCTGGTTACAGTCTTGAATGAAGAGCAGACAGGCAGTGAAAGATCTGATAACAGAGAGACTGGATGCCATTTGTAGCAGGAACCTGAGCTCTGTGCTCAGATGCAATCTTGGTGCCATTCTGGTCCCCTTTTCTGTCAGTTCTGCAATTGCACTAATAAGAAATGTCTCTTATCTCCAATAGGTTAATGAGTCTGTGGAGGAAAGTGTAGAGTTTACTAAGATGGCAGGAAGGGCAATGCAAATGGCCTGCTGAGAAACTTGAAATGCACCCACGGGCTTTGAATTTCATTTCAAGAGGCACATATACTGCTTATCCAACAGCAGTTTCTGAAGAAGGAATCCAGAATGACAACTTGTGGTAAATTCAGTAATTTGCAGGCTGTGATCCTAGACCCCTAGAGACCTTTCTGGTGGTCTCCATACCAGGCTATTATTATTATTAGTGTTTACAATATGACAGTGTCTATATATTTCCATCAGCGACTTAAAGTGAAGACTTAATCCTACTATATTAGCATCTCATTATCATGCTTGGATTTGGACAACAAATGACAACAGACCCATAGACTTTCCTTGTCATACAGCAATTGTGATGCTTTGATCATGCTGCCATTCCTAATACTGTAATAGGCACTCAGAAATTTAGCTACCTGCCAAAATCTTCCCAGTAACCATGGAGGCATATTTTGAGACAGTTTTAATTCAAGTCTGGGCTTGAGGAAAATTAGTGGCATTCGGTCACAAAGATCCTCCATTTTTGAAAGAGAAAAGGGGTTAGAGGTTTTTATAGAGAATCTTCATATCTTCTGGGCCATGGCCACTGGCAGAGTTCTTTGTCCTCAGGCATGCTCCACAGGTGGCCCGAGCTCCAGGCCTATTGGACATAATAATTTTGCAAGTTGAAAGAGTTACTGGCAAAGGTCTATGGGGGGATGAGGGGATGTGGGTCATTGTCCCCTAGCAAAATTTTGCAGATGAAAATGGTTGCTGGCATAGGTCCAGGGTGGTTAGGCCATTATCTACTAGTAAGGCACAATTTGGAAGGCTTCTACATAAACTCACATATATGTTTTCTCTTTTCTGTTACACTATCACATGATGATAACAATGAAAGTTTTACAGGGACTTTTCTAGTGGGGTCTTAACAAGAGCAGATGTACTTTCACTATTTCCAGTAAAGTCTGTTTTATGGAGGCATGCAAGTAACATAGGGATGTGGAGATTAAATATGATCATAGTTGGCCCCAGGATAATACAGGGATTGGAAGATAGAAACAAAATTATAATCACTGTCCAAGTATTGTGAGATTGGAATTACTTTTCTATTCCTTCAGCAGGTTCATTTTTCTGAGTGTTGAATATGGCCAGAATATAAGGATGAGTGATAGTATTGGTGGGAAATGTTCTACCTACAGAGAGAATGTTCAAGGAAGGAACTGACTCTGGGACTATAGAGTAAACAAAACAAAATACAATCTAACAAAAAAGGGAATGACTAGTTCTCAATTCTGTTTAACTTACATTTCTTAAAACTTATCTTTATTTCTTCTTTTGCCACTAGACTATACCAAGTACAAAAATCAAAGAATACAATGAGAAAGGTTCATACTCTGTTCAGCACACTTTTCCAAGTATGACAGTGATGCTTACGGATATGCTGTTAAACAACTAGGTTACCTCTCATGATAGCAATTGATTTCCTTAATTATTTGGATGTTATACATGACATACTGATTAATACTGTTATAGCTGGCTTATATGAAGGATCAGAAAATCCTCTTTGAGGAAGTAGTATGTATTACAAGGATATCAAGAATGAGGAGAAGCTCCTGGTGGTGGTGTAGTGGGAGTATAACAGGGCCCTGGGGTTTAGGATTCCTCCAGGAAACTCCATGCTAGGGGTGAAGATGAGACGCCCCCAGGAGTGCCGGAACTAGAAGAAAGACTGGTCTCCTACAAGAAAGACTGCCTGCATATGATTTTTCCTAGCTTTTCTTTCATTCTTCCCTGCTCATCCTCCTCCTCTACTCTCCTCTCTTTGCTTTGCTTTGCTTTGCTTTCTCAGTACTGGGGGTTTGAATCTAGGTCCTTGCATATGCTCTACCACTGTGCTATGCCCCTAGCCTCTATTATATTTTTTATTTTGAGACAGAGTCTCACTGTGTCTCAAACTCACAATCCTCCTACCTCAAGCTCTTGAGTTGCTGGGATTATAGGCAGTACCATAGCACTTAGCTTTGTTTCATCTTTTCTATAAGTTGTGATGCTTCTGTGAGTGAGGTGGAGACAGATTAAGAATTTATTTTCCTTACTTCTGGCCAATACTATAAATAAATTCATTTTTTTCCATTTTCCTCTATATTGTTTTCTTAATGCAGGTGAGTTTTTGGACCCAAAACCAAGTCTTTTGGCCAGGGGCTCTGGTAAGAGGAGGAAGGTATTGTATCAGGAAATGTCATACACAACTACCGTGGGGTGGGAAGCAGCAAAGATACCTTGGGATTTAAATGAAGATCAGTGGAGCACTGAAAGCAAGTAGAAGTGTGGTATTAGATGGGACTAAAGATGTAAACAACAGTTACGAGAGTGGGTACTGGGGTCTTCCTTGGTCCTGGTATGTTGTGTTACCAATGCTGTGTTCTTGGCTCAGCAGATCAAAAAATTGAGTCTGAGAAGCCACATGAGGCATGCAAAGGTGAAAATTTTATGTACAGCTTTTGAGAAAATAATGTTGTGGAAAAGTGAAAGTAAAAGGGGTAGAGCAGAACCTCAGGTGCACAGAGCTAAGGCCCGGAAGGGCTGAAAAGCCCACCTTTGTTGACTGACTAGCAGTATATACAGTGTCTGGGACTGCCAGAGTGAATGACACTGCGACTTTGATCAATGACATCCCTGATTGGGCCTTTAAAATCTGTAGTCTCTTGCTAGTTGATTGGCTCTGCTTGGTCTCTGGTTGGCCCCCAAGTTGGCGCCATCAGGCATTTCCCTGCCCAATCCCTTAACGGTAGCATCACTATTTGTTTTCTACTCAGTGACAGTCAATAAACAGTAGGAAATACAGAGTGACTCTTTAACTTGAAACCTGGCTTGAATGGTTTTTACTGCCAGGCCCTGCTCTCTATAACTGCTCATGTCTCTCAGCACCCTTTCCTCCAGGACCACCTTTCACAAAGACAAGAAGTATAAAGATATACTGTGTGGGACTGAGTGTCTTGACTGAACACTCATTGAAAGAAAGTTCATACATAATATTACAAATACTATACTAGAAATCTCTTGATGCTCAGGTTTTTGTTGTTCTCTACAGTCTTTCATTCATTTGATAGTCATTCAATGAGCATATATTATATATCTGCTATATACCAGGTACTTTGTGCCACTGAACTGAATGCCTCCAAGATCTAGGGAAATTATAAGCCACTACCTCCAATGTAAGCCTGCAGCCATACCACTGTGGCATCTGATCACATCAGATCTCAGAAGCTAAGCAGTACTTGGATGGGAGACTGCCTGGGAACACCAGGTGCTCTAGGCTTGGGAGAAGGACCCAGCAACCCACTCCCCCCAAAAAACAATCAGCCATTCAAAACCCGATGAGTAGCAGAGAAGCACTGACAGTAATATTTCACCTGTTGTACATAGGGTCACTATGAGTCAGATACCGACTCCATGACACCTAACAACAACAACCTCTAATGTGGTCACTTTGTCAGTCTTCTCCAAATAAAAAAGTTAGATTATTATCTTAGGTATAGCAACATAGTGTGAGAGCAGAATGCAATGTCAATGACTTATGTTTCCAGCAATCTGGAAAAATACTTTCTAAGACTGTCCTTAAATTCCTAGTGGGAAAATGCAGGACAGAGAAAGGAAACTAAAGCTGTGTCTTTGTGCAGCATTTAGGGAGCTGTTAGGCTTATTCACAAAACTGCTTCTCCTTGGCTAGGAGATTTGATGAGGAGTATGTGATTGTCATTTTGCAGGTTGGTGGATGCTACTTCCTTCATCTTCTCTCTTTCTAGCCTTCCTTTATTTAGATCTTGTTTTCCCTGTGCTGCTTCTTTCCATTTTCCCATCTCTTTTTATTGAATTATCACAGCCATCTTTCTGAGCATGGATGCCAGGCCTAGAGAGCTTGCTCAGAGTAACAGGGAAAGCAGAGCTACATTCAGGCCAGCCCTGGCCTGAGAATGAGCATTTGAAATCATCCTAATTTTCCTTCACAAATGGTATTTATGCTGAAGTAATTAAGTCAATAACAACAAAAAGCTGGCTTTGTCATCTGAAAACCTTTTTAAGAATCCTTCACCTATTCTGGACTTCACTGAACTTACCTTCCTCTGAACTGTATAGTACATCACTACTATGAGTAAGAACCATAAGGTATACCTATTGGTCATTTATTATATTCAATTATTTTCTATTTCTTTGGTAGGTGTCAGTTATGTTGTAGGGACTGTGCCTTAGTTATATTCTATCTCAGAGATGAGCAAAATGCTACATATGCCGTTTAACCATTCAATGGTTACTTGATTGGTTTCACAAGACCTGCTACCTTACTGTACAAAGCAGTATAATATAAAGGAAGACCTGTAGACTTTTAATTATTATTAGAGGACAATAAAATGTTTAACAATAGTTCTATTGCCACCCTACATTAGTTGTCTTTTTACAATATAAACTGTAGGGAGAAACTGGGAGGAAATTGGCAAAAATCCCCAAACTGGAAAAATGGCTAAATCTAGGGAAAATGAAAGTAACTTGGTTGGACATTTGTACAAAACCCTTCACAAATCCCCTGAACCTGATTGGACAATTGGACTCAAAGCTGATTGGCTCAGGCCATTCTGTGGGCAAGCTATATAAACAGCTGCACTGGCAGCTCAACCCTTTTCTCTCGCAGGACCATCGGCAAGGAAAGACCCCTTTTTTGCCCAGACCTTCCAACAACAACAAGGAAAGACCCCCTTTTTGCCCAGACCACCGATGAGGAAACAGCTCTGTCCACTCTCTAACCCGGACCTTCAGTGAGGAAAGAATGGTCTCCCGCCATGATCATGAACTAGGAAAGAACTCACTCTCCATCTGATCACCAATGAAGCAAAAACTCTCTCCTCATCACCAGCGAGACCACCAAAACAGGTGTTTGCCCCTGGAAGGCAAAAGCACCCAAGGCTTTTCCTTTCTCTCATCTCCGCCAGCGTCCTGTGGGCCACAGGAGTCCGTGCCCATCACCCGAGGGTCCTGAGTGAATTGTGTTTAATATCTGTGTCTGCAGCGCCGCTGCCTGTCCGAACATCTGGGTTAGACCAGGAGGCACATGCCCCACATAGAGGTGGTGCCAGTACAGGGATCCTGCAAAAACATTGCAGGAATCCTGAGAGTAGGGACCCACATGGGGTGTGGATAAAGACCCTCATCCTGAGAGGGGATCCCGGAAAAGGAGAAATCTCCATCCAAAATGCGGAATGGAACTGAAAAACAGAAAGCCCTCTCCTGAGAAGGGTGCTTGAAGGAGTAGAAACAGCTACACTTCACGGAGAATGGGACAGGAAGCTGTACTGGAGGCCGTGAGGACAATGAGCTGGGACCCTAACCAACAGACGGAAGGCCAGTGCGTCCGTCTGTGACAACAGAAGTAAGCACCATTTTGGGAGAGCGTGTGATCAGGAATAGGTGTATGCAGCCCTAGTCAGGGACCCTAAGTCTAGTGACCAGTCTGCGCATGCGCATAGGGGAGGCATACACTTAGGAAAGATCACCAGAGAGAGGCATGGGAGAGCATAAAGAACGGAACCTCCCGGCAAAGAAAAGCAAAAAGTGGCTTGGCAGGACCAAAGCCTAATGTAGAAGGAGGAGGCCAAGAGCTTCTGTAAGAAAGGGCCAAAGAAAGGTCCATGAAGGGGCCAAAGGGCACCTAGGAAGGGCAGGATAGGAGTCTGCAGCAAAGAAAAGAGCAAAGGGCTCTAAGGAAAGGCAGGAAAAGGGCCTGCCAAGGAAGGGAGGAGGCAAAGGGCTTATGTGAGAAAAAAGGACCCATAAAAGAGGTCGGAGTAGGGGCCAAAGGGCTCAGGAGTTTTGGGAACCCAAAAAAGGACAAACTGAGTTAGAAACGTAAAGCGCACGTAACAACCTCCAGTGTTTTGGGAAGGAAACAAAGAAAAATAGGAGAAACCAAGAAGTGTAATGTACCTCCCATGAGTTAAAGAAAAGTGGTAGCCATGGGAAGCAACAAAAGTAAAATTTCGGAGGAGCAATGGAAAAGCCTAAAAGCCCAATTAAAACAGGGCAGGCATAAGGTAAACAAAAGGGAAACAAGAAAGTTTTGGGAAGAGGCACTAGCAATAGCACTGTGGCTAGCCACAGAGGACTTAGAGAAAATGGAGATCTGGGAAGGGGTTAATGAAGCAGCCAGAGCAGCTGTGTGGAGAGGAAATAGTTACGTGTTGCCTGCATTATTTAAAGGGCTTGCAGCACTTAGAGCCATGAAAAATGGCAGGAAAGCACCAATAGGAGACACAAGGCGCAGGCCAACATGGCACTCAGGACCCCCAAGAAGGGAGGGGCTTCCATCTAGAGCTGAACCCCTAAAGGAGGGACTTCCCCATGAAATCGGACCTCAAGGGGAGAGGCCTAGGATGGAAGCCAGACCCAAAGGAGGGGAACTTCCCCCAACACCAGAAATGATGAGGGAGGAGCTTCCAGTGGAAACACACCCCCAGGAAATGTGCTCGAGGGGTGGGCTCCACCCGATCCTAGGTCAACTTGCCCTGGCAAGCACAGGCCCTTGGAAAGGACAGCCTATAGGCATAGGCAGCTATGGGCCACAGGCGTACCACTTAATATAATATCAATACTGGAGCACCCACAAATGTGGTACCCATACAAGAGGACTTAAAGGACCTAAGGGTGGCCATTAGGGAGGATGGACCACACCCCCCATGGATGAAAACACTCCCTAACAGTCTAGCCATTAGGGTAAACTCCCTGCAGAATTGGAGGGACCTAATAAGGGCAGTCCTTCCGGGGCCCACTTTCATCCAGTGGGAAGCTCTATACCAGGATGAATGTAAGCAGCAAGCTGAGAGAAATGCCCGGATAGGAGTAGATATTGGAGCAGACTGCTTGTTAGGAGAAGGACCTATATACTCAGTGGTTACAAGGCAAGCAATGAGGCTGGCACAGTCATTTGACCAAGTAAGAATATGTGCCCAGAGAGCGTGGGATAGGCTACCAAGAGAAGGGGCGATGCCAAGTTTAGTGTCCCTCAGACAGAGGCAAAATGAACCATTTGTGGACTTTGTTGACAGGGTCAGTAAGAGTCTGGAATGTAAGATTATTCATGAAGGTGCAAAAGCAGAACTGCTTAAGCACTTGGTGTGGGATGGCATGTCCAGTGACTGTAGGCAAGCCTGCCAGGGCCCAAAGAATGGGACCCTGGAGGATTGGATTGTGGCCGCGCAGGACATGGGTTCTATGACCCAAATTGCCACAGTCGTGGCCAGAGTCTTCACTGCCCAAATGGTGGACAGCATCGCTAAGTCCTTCACCTCAGTTCCAGAGAGATTCAAAGACAGGAGACCTGGCAGATGTAATAACTGTGGGGAGAAGGGACAAGGGTGGTGGGAATGTCCAAAAAGGCAGGAAGGGCCCAGAAAAGAGAGGAGGGAGGAACGATCTGAGGAGAATAACAATAGGCCTTGTGGTCCATGCCAGCGATGTGGCAAAATGGGCCACACCAAGAAAACATGCTGGTCCAGCTACCATAAGGATTTCACACCCCTCCATAAGCCTTTAAACAGAGTGGGGTGCCTTGTAGCCCAGCCACAAAGGAAGAATGAAAAAAGGCCACAGGAAAAGATAGAGACCCAGATGCAGAGAAACAAAACAGAGACCTGTAGAGGACCAGTGTAAAGGCAAGGACCAGGAAAGAGAAAGGCTGCAGAGGGAGGTATAACAGAGACCTCCAGAGAATCCAAATAAGGACAAGAAACAGGAGAAGGGAAAGCCTCAGAGAGACAGGGACAGGCTCCAGGTGCACTGGGCTGTGCCCATGGAGGCAGAACTAAAACCCAAATCTGATGCCTCAGCAAATAATAAAGGCTCTAGTTACGATTTTAAAAATTCAGGATTGTTGAATAACAAAAAATCAAAACGACAGAATCTGACACATCACCTGTGTTAAAGGAAGAACATCAATTAGTTAAATCTGTTTTGTGCAAACAAATCAAAAGGATCAATTGGCTAATGGTTTAGAGGATGACATTATTGAGAATAATAATTTTTATGATAATAAATATAAAACAGAAAAGCTGAAATATAAGTCAAAGGAGATTCATAGTGAGATGGACGAGATGATAAATGTCAAAGATGTATGTTCTAACAATGGGTTAACTCCTGTTAACAAACCAACTGTAAAATGCTCTTGGTGCCTTTTATGACACTCTAAGGATAAATTGCTAGATGTGATGTCTTGTCACCACAAGTTTTGTATGGATTGTTTGCAACCATACCTAAAAGAAAAACTTGTAAAGGTATGATAGATATTTGATGCATGAAATGTACTGGTAAATTCTATTACCAAAATCTTAATTTATTAGTAAATAAGGATATTATCAATGATGAGGTAAACAAAATTACTAATATTAGCAATTCAAATTCTAAAAAATATATAAATGAGATTTCTAATGGTGATAAATTGGTTTCTGTTAACAAATCAACCATAAAATGTTCCTTATGCCTCTTGTTACATCCCCAAAATACATTTCCTAATGTAGTTCCATGCCATCATAGAGCCTGTATAAATTGCTTATGCCAATATATAAAGACAAAAATTTCTAATGATAGGATTAATATTCACTGTCCACAATGTACTGGACAATTTGATTCCTATGATAGTAATATAATATTAAATACAAATGTCTTGATAACACATCTTAAGTTTAGAGATCCAGATTGTGAATGGTGTCTGACCCTAGACTTTAATTATGATATGGTTATAACCAAAGATATCGACAGTCCCAAATCAATAGATAATAATAAACCAATTATACATCCTAATCAAGCCAATGATATGGTTCAACAAAAAGGGGCCCGAGATTTATCTATTGGTTGTAATCAATAGTCTAAACCAACAGTTAACAATACAAAGCCATACGTAAAAGACATTGCTTCTGTAATAGAGTAGACTGACAGAAATTATAGTCACATGACATATGATCTTAAGAAATGTAAGAAAATGGTTTTCAACATAAATCTGTCAAATTGTAAATTTTGGGAAATGGAACTTTGGAGCCAAAAGGCCCTTGTTGAAAGGAAAGGCCCTATTGAAATTAATTCAATAACATTGTATAAGTTTGTATCTTCGAAAGTAACTACAATGTCTTTACAAATTGAGGTTCCTATTATGCCAACACATGTCAAGGATACTATTCTAACTTCTTTCTATAAAGGTTATGAAATCTTAACAGATAATGAGGAAAAAATAAGAGTTAAAAAGGGCGAGGAGCCTGAAAAAGCCTTTTTGGCACCAACAATTATGACTATAACCAACACCACAGGTACTCCCTATAACCCCCAGGGACAGGCCATAGTGGAAAGAGCCCACAAAACTTTAAAACAACAATTAGTAAAAGAGAAAGGGGGAAGGAAGGGGGAGTACCCACCCAATGTAATACTTAGTAAAGCCTTAACAACTATCAACATATTTAATATTCAAAAACATGAATATAGGCCCAGAGTGAAAAAGCACTGGGGACAGATGTCAAGGCCACTGGAAATTTTGCTTTGATGGAAGGACCCTCTCACTGGAAAGTGGAGGGGGCCTGATGTGTTACTAACCCAAGGCCGAGGTTTGGCCTATGTTTGCCCATAGGAGGAAGATAAGCCAATTTGGATCCCGGCGTGAAATGTCCAGAGAGCAAAGGATGCCGAGGGTAGTAACACCAAAAAAGGGGACAAGGACTTTGACAGTGAGCCATGAACTTCCGAATGCCCAGGGAACCATTGCGGAAGAGCGGGTGCAAAGAGTATAAGGGCTGATGGAGGGAGTGACAAAACTGAGGACAGCTCAAACAATGAACCCAAAAGCAATAACAACAGCATAAAAAACCACCAATCAGGGTGAGATCACAAAAAGCAAAAAAGGGAGCAATGGAAAAAATTGTAAAGGGTACCCTAGCACTGTTAATAATGGTGCTCCATCTATGTGTAGCATCTGCCATGCCAATGGCAGAAGCTACGGAGCCAATTACAAAAAAAGAGGTAAATGTAACAGAGGTAAATGATGCCATAAATAACAGCTATGTGTATTGGGCATTGTAACTAACCCGCCACTCATCAGGGTGGTCACATGGGATGACGCACCAGTAACTATTTACACCAGTGAAGTGCCATGGGTGGTGGGACCTTACGACCCAAGAGGCCCACTAAAGCCAGAGGAGGAGGGAAAGTCATCAGAAACTATAGTGTGTGAAGTGAAGGTGTGCCTATATGTATAGGGGGAAAGGAAAGGCACTGCTTGACAGTGGTCAATAAGATCTAGCCAATGTCAAGTGAGGAAAGGTTGTACATTCCAGCATTTGGGTCAAGGAAAGCCAAAGAGGTGCCATGGATGCCTAAAGGCATGGATCAGAGCCCATATCAATAGAGTAAATACATAAAAAGAAAACGTGAGGGTGTTCATGGAAGTCCCTGAGAAAAAAGCGATGGGGTGGGAAAACACTGGTTCAACAAAAGGGCTCATAGAATTGGCATATGCATTGTTAAAAGTGAAACAGACAGAAAATCTAACCAAATATGGTATGGACTACAAACTAATCCCACCTTCACTCCAGGTAACAGAAAAGGCACCTCCACAAGTACACCTGTGGAAGTTGGTGGCCGCAATTAGACCTCCTTGGGAAGTAAGCACTTCAGACCCTGGTAAAAAGCCTAGAATGAAATTAAGAGCTTGTGTAAGAATCCTATATGTAATGTCAAGAGAGGAGACAAAATAATGGACAAGACAGAAGGGTCAATCTTTTGTAAACAATGTAAATTGTATACCTGTGTAAATACCTCTTTGAAGAATGGACTTAAAAAAAGAAAACATCTATTTGTTTAGTGCAAGAAAGGGAATTTGGGTACCAGTTAGACAACATCGGCTGTGACAAGACTCACTGGCCTTGGCCTTACTCCAGGGAATTGTTAAAAGACTTTTAAAACTACTCTGTTATATATTACCATTATGGCTGTAAGCCTTATGAATATAATTGTATGTGTAGTCACCAGGAGAGTTCAACATGTAAAATGTGATGTAAGTGATGAGGACCTAAAACATTCTATAACAGTACAATTATTCAGAGAACATGCCCATCAAATTAAAAAATTAAAAGAAAAAGAGGGATGTGTAGGGAGAAATTGGGAGGAAATTGGCAAAAAAAAAAAAAAAAAAAAAAAAAACCTAAAACCAAATTGGAAAAACAGCTAAATCTAGGGAAAATGAAAGTAACTTGGTTGGACATTTGTACAAAACCCTTCACAAATCCCCTGAACCTGATTGGACAATTGGACTCAAAGCTGATTGCTTCAGGCCATTCCGTGGGCGAACTATATAAGGAGCTGCTGTACTGGCAGCTCAACCCTTTACTCTCATGGGACCATCGGCAAGGAAAGATCCCTTTTTTTGCCCAGACCTTCGACCACCAACAAGGAAAGACCGCCTTTTCACCTGGACCGCTGATGAGGAAACAGCTCTCTCCATTCTCTCACCTGGACCTTCAGTGAGGAAAGAACGATCTCCCCGCCATGACCATCAACAAGGAAAGAACTCACTCTCCATCTGATCACCGAAGAAGCAAAAACTCTCTCCTTGTCACCAGTGAGACCACCAACACGGGTGTTTGTCCCTGGAAGGCAAAAGCGCCAAGGCTTTTCCTTTCTCCCATCTCCGCTAGAGTTCTGAGGGCCACAGGAGTCCGTGACCCTCACCTGAGGGTCCTGAGTGAATTGTGTTTAATATCTGTGTGTGCAGCACCACCACCGTCTGAACATCCAGGCTGGACCAGGAGGCAAGTGCCCCACAATAAACGACTATGGATTTAGATGAAACATTTACCTTTTTGTGTCAAACTTTCCTTCACGTAGTAGTTTACATTATATTTATGCTTTTACCTTATCTCTACATCAGGGAAAATGAGATCCAAAAAATATTCTTAATGAGTGACTGCATCCTTTATGGGTTCTTACACTCTCTGAAATAACCCAGAAGTAAAAGAGGACAATAATTTGGCAATACAACAATGTAGGGATGTAAGAATGTAGTATAAATGAAAGGAACACATGTCATTTGAAGCCAAACATTAATTTTATCAGATTGTTGGATTCTTCTGAGTAAATGACAAGAGCTGCGGGGGGGGGGAGCAGTGTGTCAAGATGAAGATATCCCTTGGTATTGGCAGCCTGTGATTGGGAAACCAAATGACAGATTGAGTTGCTGGTATTTCTCTGCCAAAAACTTGTATGAGGTTACTAGTGTGAAAAAAGAGAGTTAAGAAAGCAAAGAAATGAGAAGGGGGTACATTAGCTTCCTATTGCTGTTGTAAGAAATTATAACAACCTTGGTGGCTTAAAGTAACACACATTTATTATCATATAGTACTGGAAACCAAAAGTCCAAAATGAGTCTTTGGGGAAAAAGAACAAGGTGTGGGCAGGGGTGAATTCCTTCCTGGAGACTATAGGGGATAATTTGTTTCTTTGCCATTTCCAGATTCTAGAGGCTGCCTGCATCTCCTAGCCGGTGGTTTCTTTCCATCTTGAAAGACCAAGTAGCCATATGTGGATAAACTCTGGTGAAAAGTATGCAGCTGAAATTAAGAGATATGGGCTAGGAAACACTGAATGAAAGCCAATGCTTTTCTGAATATATAAAATAATTTGTAAATTTTATGAGAGACAGATGGCGTAAGAGCATAGTCATGCTATTTAAAAATAATTTTATGATTTCTAATGCATATGAATACATTAGCACATATAATGTGCTTATGTTAGAGTAAAATTTAGTAGTGCTGGGTTCTGTAACTTGGGACATAGTATAAGATAAAATTCATGGAAGCAATATAATGACTGTCCTTATACTTTTCTTCTGGTCCCTCCCGAAGCTAATTGTTTAATGCCCACTTGATATTCTGCTTCATAGCCTTCTACTTCATTTGCGGCCACCTTCTTCACCCTATCTCATTTTTCTGATTCTTAGACTTTTCCCTTTGTGGACAGAAATTCTGTTTAGGAACCCCCCTAAATATTCCAATTCATGCTAGTCAGATTTTATGCTTAAAGATAATATTTTGGAATATACCATGGACTACCAAAAGAACCAACAGATCTGTCCTAGAAGAAGTACAACCAGAGTGCTCCTTGGAAGCAAAAATGGCCAGACTGCGTCTTACATATTTCAGACATGTAGTCAGGAGAGAACAATCCCTGGAGAAGGACATCATGTTTGGAAGAGTGGCAGGTCAATGCAAAAGAGGAAAACCCTCCACCAGATGGATTGACACAATGTCTGCAACAATGGGCTTAAACATAAATAAGATTGTTTGCCTGGCACAGAATCGGCAAGTGTTTCGATCTGCTGTACATAGGGTCGCTATGAGTTGGACTTGACTCGACGGCACCTAACAACAACAACAACAACAATAGCCAATTTCCAAGAATCATTTTATGTTTCTTATTTTTCAATGCCCAGAAATGTGGTTTGCTTAGAAAAAAGTAGCTTTTTTGACAATATTGTAGGATTTATCTTACTTTTCCCTAATTTACTTTGGCAGATCCATGGATTTGATTTTCACATGGATTATAGTACAATTCTAATTCACAAACTAAAATCTACACTCTTTATTCTGGGATTTATTTTACCAATGTACTTGAGATAAACCCAAAAAACAAATATATACTAGTTTCCCATTTCTGTTATTATATAAGCCTGCAGCCTTAGCCCTGTGGCACCCTATCCCATCAGATCTCGAAAGCTAAACAGGGTCAAGCCTGGTTAGTACTTGGATGGGAGACCATGTGGGAAGAGCAGGTTCTGTAAGCTTGGGAGATGGACCTGGCAACCCACTCCCAAAAATTAATCCATCATTGAAAACCCTATGAACAGCAGAGAAGCACTGACAATAGTGTTTCACCTGTTGTACGTAGGGTCACTATGAGTCAGATACCGACTTGACAGCTCCTAACAACAGCAACAACAACAACAGTCTTTGCCTTAATGATGGTGGGTCACTGCTCTCATCTTTGTATGTGAAGAAGGGCACATAGTTAATCAAAGAATGCTTTCCTTAGTTGTCTTTGTTTTCAGCCAGTATTTCCTTCCCAGAGTAGCCTCATTTCTTTCAGACAGTCTTAGGAAGAAATATGGCTTTAAGACTGAGAATAACTGATGACTTTGTGATGCTAATACAAAATCTTGTACATTAAGAGCTTAGTTGTGAGTTAATAGTTAAGGTATGGTAATAGGAAAATGTGTGATGGGCAGTTTGAATCTGTCAGGGTAGGCAATTCAATAAGGTGGTTGTACAGTCTGGTAGTTAAAATGCAGGGCCTTGAAATCATGAAGAGTTGGTTTTGTTTCCAACTCCCACACTCATAGTTTTATGGCCTTAACCAGATTACTTAACCTTTCTGAGTTAACTTTCCACATCTGTAGTCTGCATATCATAGAAAGTTAACTACATCACAAAGAGATTGTCACTGGAGGCTATTTTCCTAGGCAACTGATTAGCTGTCCATCTAAGAAATTTAAGCATAAGGACACAAATGGAACTGAGATAAGTCTGCTTACTGTAGTGCCTGGATGAGGATTTAGCTCAGTTGGCTGAGTGCCGTTCTGTGCTCTCTGAGGCCCTCAGTTTGATTCTCAGCATCGGAAAAATTGGAGAAGGATGTGACAATCCACTCCTGAAGCAATTCCAAAACAATCAGCCATTGAAAATCCAATGAACAGCAGAGAAGCACTGACAATAATGCCAGGTGTGGCACAGGGACCCAGAGCATTTCATTCTTTTCTAAATAGGGTCACTATGAGTTGAACCTGATTTGATAGTACCTAACAACAACAAGTATAGTAACTAGGTGAATGGACCCTGGAGTTGGATGGCTTTGACTCATATCCACACTTCAGTATTTAGTAGATGCATGGCTTCAGACAATTTTTTTCACATCCTGTGCTGCAATTTTCTCAAAATGGAAATAATGGTAATGACTACCACAAAGGCTTGGTGTGATAATTAAGCAAATTAATATAGTAAGATCCTTTGCCTTCAGGGGATACAGTTCAAGACCCCCAGTAGAGCTCTGAAACCATGGATAGTACTGAATCCTATATATACTATGTTTTTCTTATATATACATGCCTATGATAAAGTTTATTTTATAAATTAGGCAAGTAAGAGATTAGCAACAATAACAACTAAATAAAACAATTATCACAATATTCTATAATAAAAGTTATCTAAAATTTATGAGGGATGGGGATATGTTTCAAGAGTAGAGTGCTTTCCCAACATGTATAATGTCCTGGGATAGATCCCCAGCACCACAGAAATCATGAATTGCTTATTTTTAGAAATTTCCACTTAATAATTTTGGATTGTGGTTTACTTGAGGGTAACTGAAATTACAGAAAATAAAATTGCAGAGAGAGGAGAATATAGGTAAATAGCACAATGCCTGGCACATATTAAGTGTTCAAGAAGAGTTAACACCCTCTTATTATTGATACTAATCTTATAAATACTAATAATAATAAATAAAAATGATAGATATAGAGATTGAGATTAAAGTATGGATCAGTGATGTCTCATTGGTTTCTAGCTTGAGCAACGCAGTTTGTGGTAGTGCCACTGACTGAGATGGAGAAAACGGGGAGGAATAGTTTTAGGCATGTATTTGCAGAAGGGCAAGTTTTGGTTTTGGACAGGTTGAGTGTGAGATACCTGTGAAACATCAATATAAAGGTTTCAACTTTGTCAGTTTTTCTATAATCTGTGATTCACAGAATTATGAACCAGGGATATAGATTTAAGAATAGTTAAGTAATAATTTTTAAAATTGTGAAACCAGAGGAGATATCCAAGAAAAAAAAATTAGAAATAAAAGGGAAGAGGGCTTTGATTTAATCCCTCGGGCATAAAGAATGAAGAACCAGCAAAATTGGCAAAGAGGTATAGCAAAAAGGTAGGATGGAAACCTGTCTTTCATGGTAGCTGAGACAGAATGTTATTTCAAGGAGGAAGAGTGTTTAACTGTGCAAAATGAGGACAGAAATAGCCATTTAAACTTGACTTTTTAAAAAATCTGGTTATGAAGATGTATAGAGAAATAGGAGGGTAGCTGGATGGGCTGTCAGGGGAGGATGTCTTTTTTATAATATGGGAAGTTTTAGTGTATATGTTTATGCCAGAGATAATTCATTAGAGAAGGAGAAATCAAGAAAGAGAAAACATGAGGCACTGGGATTCAGAGAAAAGATGGCAGAGTTGGGCTTCCACAAGAACAAGGACACTTTCTTTGTTTCTGTGCAGTAAAGTATGTGGCACAATGTGTAGCTGTTATGTCTGTTGTGGCTAACTGAAGAGCCTGCTGGCTTACACATAGAAAAGACAGTCTGAGCATACTCAGAGCCAAAGCCCTGAATGGAATTAAAGGCCTTGGTGAGGAAGTGGTATTCAGAGTGCCCTATGCTAAAGAAAGGCATAAAAATGTGACTCCAAGATATATGTTTAGGTTGGCTCACCTGGCCTAACCAACCTTTTAATATCATGGCAGTATGCCAGGTGTCTTTGATTATGTGATGGATTAAAAAGATAAGGTACTTTTATTTTAGTAAATGTATTTCAAAGAAGTGGCTCTGAGAAATAGGTAGAAGTAGCTCTATTGAGATTCAGTAATAAGCACGTCCCTGGATAGGGAGTGTACACTCTCCCAGTCATGTTGTCCTTATAACATATGTACTTAAAGGAGAGAATGAAGTATGTCTGTTCATTATAGTTACATCAACAAACTGTGGCTCTATATGATGGCATTAAGCAGTAAGCGCTTTGTGATTTACATTGTTTTTTATCAAGCCATGGTATATGCTTCCAATACAATGAGCTGAGGCTTTTGGTTGTAATTCCTTTAAAAACAAATCCCTTTTTTGGGGGTGATTTTTTTCCCCAGCATCTTAAAGTGCTTTTTGTCTGTTCGTCTCTGAATAAAAATGCAAGCCTTATGATTTTTCAAAAATGCCCCAAAATTTCCCATAAACACTTTTTATTTCTTACCATAAGTGGTCTTCATGCAACCAATAGAAATCTAAATATTTAATCATCTTTTCACTCTAGATAAAGAAAACTTTGGTATTATATATGAGAGATGGAATATACTTTAAAATCTCAAACCTCCCATTTGAGATAAGTATCACATAGATAACCTTTAGGCTCTTTCCATCACTCTCTTACTGAGGTTAAAGTTTGTAAGAAGTTACCTCAATAGGAAATGGGCTGTTTCAGTCTGTTCTCTTGATTACTGAGCTCAGCCCTTGGGTTTCTGCCAATTTCCAGATTTCTACTTGCCTGACTCTGTAGGATTTAGGCCTTTTTGGTTTCCCTATCTTCACTTAGTCTGGCCTGTTACATTTTGCTTTCAGACTTCCTGTGTGCTTTCAGACTTGTATGTGCTTGTGTTGTTGTTAGGTGCCGTTGAGTCAGTATCCAGCTCATAGCAATGTTCATAGGGCTTTCAATGGCTGTTTTGGGATTGCCTTGGGAGTGGATTGCCAGACCCTTCTCCCATTTTTGTGGTGCTGGGAATCAAACTCGGGACCTCAGAGACTGCAGCGCAGCACTCTACCAACTGAGCTAAATCCCAGCCCTGTATGTGCTTACCTGACTTAATTCATGATCATGTCTCAAATTGTGAATCAGGTCTGCCTTCTGACTCTTGAGGGCTGTACTGCTCCTCATCCTAGAGCATTTGCTTACTACCCACATCATGTTACATTGTGATCCCAGCATCTACACTGAGAGCTGGTCTAGCTTACTATGGTACTTTTAGTTGTCATAGAAACTATAGTGGAGCAGGGAGCATGATGTACTTGATATTTGAATCTCTGGGTTTAAGTTCTGGAACTATCAGAAACTCATTGAACATCTATGGGCACAATGTCTCTGAATCTTAGTTTCTTCCTTTGTAAAATAGGATTAAATGTGATATCATATGTTACGGGCCTAATATAATAACTGACAGATTTGTTAAATATTTAATATTATGTTTGGACCCTCTGATAATCTCATAGAAATTTCTGAGTGTTTAAATGAATAGGTAGTTAATTTATTTTCATAAAAACAATAGCCCATAAGTAAAACATATCAATGACAAAAGTTTCCTGGGAAAAAGTCCAAAGGAAATTATAACACAAACTCATTTTAACAAGGTCCCAAGTTTCCCAATTAGTTTCTCTTCAATTCATATGTATTCTGATCAACAAGTGCATTATGTCTCTTCTGAAAACCATTAATATGACAACTTGTAAATTTCTCACAAAGAAACTGAATATATAGAACTGAACAAAAACATAATGGTGATTATAAAAGTGAAAGTATGTTCATGTATTTGGCAGTAAAATTTTGTATCATCTAAGCAGTAATTTGATTCAAACTTTTGTCCATTTACTAGATGTGTTTGCCTCTTCTGTTCAATGTGTCATTAACTAGAACATCATATTATAGTATCTCAATGTATAGATTTTGGGGTAAGCAAGGGGTGAAGTCATGCTCTGAAAATATGTCTCTACATGATTTAAATGACATGCTGTCACATAGTCTAATCATAACGAAGATGGGACAGAGAATCAGCTTTTAGTGAGTAGTGCATGGAAAGGTACTTTATATTCAACATACTACTCAATGTTCAGGACAACCAGGAGAGAGAAGTATTATTCCTGATTTATAGATGTGAACATTGAAGCTCAGAGAGGGTAAGTAACCTGGCTTTAGTCATGCAGCTCATCAAGATCAGAATTAGGATTCAAATTCTCTTATTCCTTACTCTAGTTCCTAGGATAAACTGGTTTTGTCTACAGATACCAGAAGGACAAAGGAAATTCTATATTTAGAGCCGTTCGTTCAGTGGTTAACCCAACTCTTGGTGGTAAGCTGATGTGACTGAATATGAAAGGACAGGGTAATGAAGGGACTAGGAATGGGCAAAGGCTGAGTAGATCACATTCAGAGGTATGTTTGTCCTGAAAAATTCATGGAAACTGCACATTAGACCTGCAGGTGAGTATGGCTCAACTCTTACCACCTACCTTCCTGAAAAAAGTAGAAGAGAGAAGAGGAAGTCAGTGTTAAGGAAATACATTGCTGTGGTATGTGAAATGGTTTCTGTTAATCATTTTAGTGTCATGTCACACCTGTCTCTGTCTTCCTAGGTGAGAGCAGCAGTATTTCTACTTAAGGTGTATTTATGTACTATTGTTTTCACTGGGAATCAAATAATTGATGATACAGTCTTATGCCCCACAAAGGATGGTATTTTTTTAATGCATGTGTCATGCATTCTACAGATAAATTTTCTCAAGAGAATTCAGCTATCAGTTTTGTCCGTACTGTCAATATATAAAATAGCCATAATGTTATAGGGTCAGATAGAGTTCATATTTAAGCACTTCCATTTGTTCCTTAGGTGAATACAATCAATTCGCTTAATCTCTGAATTTCAATCCCATCTTAATAAATGATTCTAAGACTATCTTGCCTGCAGCTGTAGCCCTGTGGCATCCGATCCCGTCAGATCTCGGAAGCTAAGCAGGGTCAGGCCTGGTTAGTACCTGGATGGGAGACCGCCTGGGAACACCAGAAGCTGTAGGCTTGGGAGAAGGACCTGGCAACCCCCTCCCAAAACTCAATCTGCCATTGAAAACCCTATGAACAGCAGAGAAGCACTGACAATAGTGTTTCCCCTGTTGTAAGAGGGTCGCTATGAGTCAGATACCGACTCGACGGCACCTAACAACAACAACAACAACAAGACTATCTTAGACATCTCTAAAGAAAGAAGCGAGGAAAATATGTTTACAGATTTTCTTATATACTATCCCAGTGTCACATGGAAATGGATGGAAGCTAGTTTGATTGCTGATAATGACGACACTCCTGTAGTAACTTAAGTTTTATTAGCTCTGCACTGCTCATCTACAGTTTTTCATGACAGCTATCATTGGACAGGTATACATGTGTTTTATCTCCATAACTAGGTTGTTTATCTCTTGAGGATTGGGAAAAAGTTTCTCATAACTATTTTTGTATCTCTAAGGCCTTTCATAAGTGTTTAATTCATGGTGGATGCTCATTCTAGTTACAAGTTTTAGCCTACTAAAATGATGTTCACTCCTGTCACCTTGTTCTTGTCTCACACTCTAATTGATAAGCTGAAAAAGCTGATGCAGACAGGAAATGGTGCTTCAACCTCTTGTGCCCTTCTCATTTCTTTGTTTGATATCATAGCTACTTGCAATAACTATCATATGGAGGTTACACAGCACACTGAGCTGATTTTGAAGAGAATTTTAAACAATTTTACTATCTTTTTAGTTATTCTGTCTGAAATTAGTGAAAGTTATAGATGGGCATGTCTCTTTCTTTAGTCCATGTGGTTTCACTAATAGTCTTGTCTGTGTGTGTGTGTGTGTGTGTGTGTGTGTGTGTGTGGTACTGGGGAATTGAACCCACGGCACTACATCACTGAGCTGCACCCCAGCCTCCGTTTTATTTGGAGTCAGAATGTCACTAAATTGCACAGGCTGCCTCTGTTCTCAAACTTGTGATCCTCCTGCCTCTGCCTCCCAAGTTGCTGGGATTATAGACATGCATCACCATACCTGGATTACTAATAGTCTTGTATAAGAGTAGTTTATCGAAAATAAATATTTTCAAATATGGGATTATTTTGCTGGGGATTGAACCTGGACATCTTGCATGCTAGGCAAGTGTTCTACATACAATTGAGTTACATCCCCAGCCCAATAGCTTAAATCTAAAGGTTTCTGGGAAACATATTTTAACCTAACTAGCTAGTTGTTACTGAATGCCAATTATGTATTAGATCTATTTAAGTTCTTTGCACACTTTAAATAATTTAATTCTCATAATAACTCTGTGAACACCATTATGATCTCCATTTTACAGACAAATTAAGACACTAGGGCACAGAGAGACTAAGTAACTTGCCCAAGGTCATACATGTAAAGGAGCAAGTTTTCACATATAGGTATTGCAACTCTAGAATCTGCCTTTAATTTCAAAGTTACACTGCCTCTTAATACATCTTGGTGCTAGGTTTTTAAATATAACAAACTCTAGGTATGGCTATCATTATCACTGATTCTTAAATATTATGCTTTTATTCTAATCCTTTTTCTTATTCCTACACCTTAATTAGGATTTTCCTTTTGTAAGTCATATGATTGTCTTAGCTGGGAATCCATGTAGATTTTACCAACTGTGCATCAAAAGCCATTGCAGGTAGCTTTCTTCATGTATCATCTAATTAAAATGTGCCTCATTGTTCCTGTATTCGAAAAGACTTTATCTCTCCACATTTTCTGAACTCTTTTTACTATTCTGGTTATGTGTAACTGAAGCCTACAGAAGTCTTATTAGTCTCATGTAAACATATTGTTGGCTTACAAATTAGATATGCAGTCAAAAGAGAGAAACTTTTTAATTTTTTTCCTCAAAAGTATCTCACTTCCCCTCTCTGCCTAAATAGGAATCCATCTGCTTTGTTCCATGTTATCTGAAATTTCTATATACAGTAATGCAATAGCAAGTGGACTTCAACATACTGCTTTAGAAATATACTTGTCATACAAATTTAAAAACCAACAGATAGGCATTCCTCCCAGAGAAAAGGAGTTTTGAGGATGAATGTATTTTCATCAAAGCCATTTTAATGATTCCTTTGGTTTCTAAAATGTAAAATATTAAACATATCTATGCAACTTCAGTTGCCTCATATTAATCACTGTGAATTGTCTTTGCTTTACTTTTTGACAAATTATTGTGTGTAATTATGAGGTACGTGGGCTGGGATTTAGCTCAGTTGGTAGAGCGCTGCACTGCAGTCTCTGAGGTCCCAAGTTCAATTCCCAGCACCACAAAAATGGGAGAAGGGCCTGGCAATCCACTCCCAAGGCGATCCCAAAACAGTCAGCCATTGAGTTCATATTTAAGCACTTCCATTTGTTTCTTAGGTGAATACAATCAATTTGCTTAATCTCTGAATTTCAATCCCATCTTAATAAATGATTCTAAGACTATCTTAGATATCTCTAAAGAAAGAAGGGAGGAAAATATGTTTACAGATTTTCTTATATACTATCCCAGTGTCACATGGAAATGGATGGAAGCTAGTTTGAAGGGTCGCTATGAGTCGGATACCGACTCGATGGCACCTAACAACAACAACAATGAGGTACGTGGAGATTATGATTTCAAGGGCTTTTATAAGGTAGTTAATGTCTGATATGTCCAAGTCTGATTGTACATTGTGCAGTATTTCATTTTATCTACTTTCATATTGGCTTTTCTCCTAAACGTTAGGCTCTATTCTTCTCTGTATGTCTTTCAGAGCAGAAAGATTTGAAAGAAAAGAAACCATTTCCTGAAGAGATGGCAGTTTCTTTTAAGAATATGATGTGTAGGATGGACAGTTTTCTCTAGTTTATAAAGGTTGTCATGAGCAAATTGCTTCTTTCTTAGGAATAGAGTAGAATTCCTATTCTTTAGTTGTTCTGACTACACCGAAACTTCAAACTGCAACATTTGAATTTGAAATGTAGTCTTATGGAGGAATTTCTTTTCGAAAGTCACTAAAAAAATATGCTATGTTCCTCTCCTTTAAACACATAGACACAATGTATTTTTACTCCAACCTGATTGCTGTTTTGCTAATTTGGTTCTGCTTTACTTTTCATTGCTGAAAAGGTACATCTATTTATGTACACGGACTCAACATCAGGTAAAAAAAAATGTTGATTTTTAACTCCCCTCAGTTTCCTCTTGCTCCATTTTTTTCCTCCATATTTCAGAGAAAATTTACATTTAGAGACTTTTAATATATGATATGAGAACAAGAATGATAATTTATATAGAAAATGTATAGAAGATATTCTTTGTGAGTAGATTAGTCCTGCATATTTTTTCTATCATTCCAGTAAATTGTTCCTTATCATCTGAGTCCTTCTACTTACTCGCATCTTAATACACAGCTTAAGTGCTATTCATTTTTGAATTGTGAAACTAATTTTCAGAGTGAACACAAGCAAATCTTTTCTGGTATATGTTATCATTTTATTAAATTGGTTAACTTTATTAAATCTGAATTTGGTACAAAATCATTTGGTTCTTTAAAAGAAATCGAGCCTTCATTTTTAGCATATATTTATTGTACAAAATAAAAGGTTTCATTATGATGTTTCCATATATATATAATGTGCTTTGAGCATGTTCATTCCCTCTAGTGTTCTTTATTATACCCCATCCCCTTTTCTCTTCCCTATTCCCTTCTGTATATCTGTAATTTCCCCTTTTAGTTTCAAGTCCTCCTTTTTTAACCCTATCTTGCACATTTGAGTAAAAATGTGGTATTTGTCTGAGTCTGGCTTATCTCACTTGACATGATGATTTCCACCTCTATCCATTTTCCTGCAAATGACATAATTTCATTCTTTGTGGTTGATTAAAGCTCCATTGTGTATATATACCACATTTTCCTTATCCATTTATCTGTTGATGGGCACCTAGGCTAGTTCCATAATTTGGCTATGATGAACACTGCTGCAATAAACTTGAGCATACAGGTATCTCTGTAGTAAGCTGACTTTAATTCTTTTGGGTGTATACCCAGAAGTGATATGGCTGGATCATATGAAATTTCTACTTTCAGTCTTTCAACGAGCCTTCATACTGATTTCCATAGTGAGTAGACTAATTTACATTCCTACCAGCAGTGAATAAGCATAGTTCCTTTTTCCCCACATCCTCACCAGTATTTGTTGTATGTTTTGTTGATGGTAGCCATTCTGACTGGGGTGAGATGGAATCTCAGTGTGGTTTTGATTTGCATTTCTCTCAAAGCTAGGGATGTTGAGCATTTTTTACATATTTATTGGTCATTTGTGTTTCTTCATTTGAAAAGATTGTTCATATCCACTGCTCATTTATTGATTGGATTATTTGCTCTTTTGTTTAATATTTTAGTTCTTCATATATTTTAGATATTAATCTTCTGTCTGATGAATGTTTGGCAAAGATTTCATTCCATTTTGTAGGCTGTCTCTTCATTCTGTTGATTGTTTCTTTTAATATAAGGAATTTTTTTAATTTAATGAAGTCATTTTTCTATTTTTGTTTTTATTTCCTGAGCTATTGGAGTCCTATTCAGAAAACTTTTTCCCATGCTTAGATCTTCAAGTGTTTCCCCTGAGTTTTCTTCTAGCAGTGTCAAAGTTTTAGATCTTACATTAGGGTCTTTGACTGATTTTCAGTTGATTTTTGTACAAAGTGATAATAAGGATCTAATGTCTGTCTTCTATGTGTAAATATCCAATTTTCCAAGCACCACTTGCTAAAGAGGCTATCTTTATTCCACTGTATATTTTTGGTACCTTTGTCCAGAATCAGATGGCTATAACTGCTTGGACTAATTTCTTGGTCTTCTATTTCATTGGCCTTTTGTCTATTTTTGTTCTAGTAGCATGCTGTTTTTGTTAGTATGGCTATGTAGTATAGTTTGAAATCAGGTATTGTGATGTCTCCTGCATTGTCCTTATTGCTAAGGATTGCTTTGGCTATTTAGGGCCTTTTGTGTTTCCTTATGAATTTTATGACTGTTTTCTCTGTGAAATCTGGGCTTCTGAGTCATCCCCTCAGAGCCAGACCATCTGGGTTAATTAGAAACAGCTGGGGTGCATCTGGTACTACAGAAAGTCTATATAATAGGAACAAGAGGCCCAGAGAAGAGGTTGCCATAGGGAAGACTTGGGCAAGGGCTAGTGGTGCCAAGAGTATAGCAAGGATTCCATGAGGATGACTCAGGAAAGTTAGTTGGAACAGAGTGTTCTGTTCATAAAAAGGATTATAAGTCAAGTTTTTAAACAGTAAGTCATGGCTTATTTGGTGAGGATAAGTTAATATTGGGAGTGCCCAATCAATGTAAAAGAAGAAATCTATGAAGTTAAGAATCAATACTTAGCTGGGTGCAGTGGTGCATGCTGTAATCCCAGTGACCTGGGAAGCAAGGGCAGAAGGATGGCAAGTTCGAGACCAGAGGCAGTTTGTATAACTTAGCAAGACCCTGTCTCAAAAAAAAAAAAAAAAAAAAAAAGGACTGGGGGTGCAGCTCAGTGGTACAGCACTTGCAAAACATGCAAGCGTGAGGCCCTGGATTCCATCCCCAGTACTGCAAATACAAAACAAAACAAAACAAAACAAAAAAAGAATCAGCACTAATATTTCCTTTGAATATGATTGCCTCTTTTTTTCTCTTAGTATTATATAAGTATATTCATTGTTTTTTCTCGGTTGGTTGGTTGGTTTTGCTTATCTGTTGGGTTTTCTTTGTTTATAATCGACAACCATTTTTATTTGAACTTCTGAGTTTTCTTTGCTGCCCCATAGGAACCATGTTATCTTTTGTCACAGCAGCTAACATAAAGGCTTTATCTCTGGGACTAAATAGTTCACTTAAAATGCATCCTAACCATTGTCTAATGCCAAGTCCAACTCTTAAGTAGTTGTTAAAGGGTTCATTGAGAAGTGTTGTGATCTGAACTTGGTGTCTAGCAATTTCTATCTAATTTCTTCTGCTTGTTTGTCATGCTACTTTTGTTATTCAATATATTGTTGAAAGCAACTTCTATAAAATCTTCCAGATTGGGTGGAATGAGAGACAGTGGAATTCCTGTAGTTACTCATGCCCTTCCTTATTCCATTCAAAATCATTGCCCTCCCACGCCTTCTGGTCATTTATCTCTAGGATGTTTTTACTATTCTATCATCTAGCTTGTCCTTTGACTCCTTGTGTACATTGTTACTGGATTTCAGAAGTTTTCAGATGTTAGTAGGACCTATGTTCTTGTTTGGATATCTCTTAACTATTTACAGTGATGAATCACCTAAAACACCAATTGCAGAATAGCTGCTGTTAGGTTTTGGATGATGTTTTATAATACATAATATTAAAGTCAAACTTTCTTCCCTGAGCACCCACTACTGATCTCCAGAGAAAATGGCCCTAAAACAGTGTGGGGGAGACAAGAGAAAATCAGTCATAAATATTTTATGCACAAAAAAAATGATTCACTTAAGTTAATGAGTTGTTACACTCATTCATAGCCTCAGATATAAACACACACTTCACATAAATTTGTTGATGAATGAAAATATAAAGAATCCAAAGAGTTGGCAGAATTTCATGTTGATTAGTAACAGTTTTTCTCTTGAATCTAAAGCATACAGGATAATGCAACCAGGCCTCTTATTTCTCACCATGACTGTGTATGCTTAGTTAAGAATGAAATCAAGCTTGAGTGATCCAAGATAGTTTTTACTACCATCCCCCACCCTGACCTCTGCCCCGCAACCTAGCCTTTTTTCATGTTTCCCTCCCTCTTTTTTTATTCTGGGAATTGAATCTAGGGCATTGCATACTGAGCTATATCCCCAGTCTCTCTCTCTCTCTCTCTTTTTCTTTCTTTCTTTCTTTTTTTTCCATGAAAAGTTACCTGTATTCCATCTCATTCTTACAGGGCTCTAGTTACTTGCTCTGAAAACAAGAAATTAAGTGAGATCAATTCCTCTATTTTTTTATCTTCTTTAAAAAAAAAAAATAATAATAAATAGTGTGTTGTAACATTGACCATAGATCTCATTAGTTTAATCTAAGCCCTTCATTCTATAAATGTACTTACCCAAAAGCCTAAAAATCACCTTTTAGCAGTCTGGTGTTTCTTTATCGAGGTTTTAAATTATAGTGTGACTTTGGATTTTGATTAAACATTGTTGTTAGGTGCCATCAAGTTGGGTCTAACTCATCGCGACCCTAAGTACAACAGAATGAAACACTACCCAACACCTTGCCATGCCTGGCACTATTGTCAGTGCTTCTCTACTATTCATGGGGTTTTCAATGGCTGATTATTTTGGGAGTGGGCTGCTGAGTCCTTTTCCCAAGCCTACAGCACCCAGTATTCCCAAGTGTTCCCAGCCAATGACTAACCAGGCCAGACCCTACTTACCTTTGGAGATTTGACGAGATTGGACACCAGGGTGGTATGGCTGTAGCCCCTGTGTAGTAACCACTAAATTTGAGACTCAGAGGAGGTAAATGATTTTTTTCTCAAAGTTTTGCAGATGTTTTATGAAACTAGCATGTTTGAGGGTTATGGTTCTCTTTGTAAAAAATATTTCCAGGTTAAATAAATCGATATATAAACTGATCTTATCAGCTAAGGAGAAGTTAAACCTTGGTGGTAAAGTCTCTACAACTTGGTCTTGCCCTATGTGGCCGAGTTTACTTTTTCAGTGTATGTCCCATATTTGTTGCTTACTAATTATTGGATGATAATAATTATTAATATTAATAATTAATAATTATTAGTAATTATTTTTGTGATGTCATTCTATAATTGAAAAAAATTTTACCACATCTTACACATTTTTAAATACTCTCAGTTACCCAACACTTTTAACAAAGCTAAGCATACTTAAAAATTGCATTAAAAATTCCAATATTTTTCATGTGTATGTAGTAAATATTTATGCCACTAACACTGGCACCACTGATACAAAGTCATTATTAAAACAGATGCTTTTTCTTCTCTTCCTTACCTATTCCAGCTGAAGCCTTACCTGAAATGCTAAGACTACCAAGGCTTCAATGCCACAAAAAAATGGGTTCAAGTGTGAGGGAGTTCAAAAGTTAAAATTTAGAGGGCTCATATTTGGTTCAGGTTTAGAACTGTAACCCTATATGTAGATAGATGGATACTTTTTTTTTCATTTTTTGCAATATTTAAATAGTTAATGATACAAAAAATACAACCCCATTAAGAGCTGAACTTGAACCCAGTTTTTCAATGGGTTTTGGTTCATATTTGGGTTTAGAAATTTTTAAAAATTACTTATACTGGAAGAGGTTTGAGGTTCAGGTTCAGTTTGAAGTCCTGAAGACTACATTAGAGAAAGTCAGTCTGTGGGTAAAATATTTAGCCACAATTTCAAAACAAGACAATATGCCTTAGGTTCTATTTTCTTTAATTTCATTTCCTATAGCCAGATACAATATTTTAGTAGCAGTCATGCTTGACCTCTTTGTGGTAGTGATTAAAGTCAGTGTATGCTTCTGTTTTTCAAGCTTGTGACATTAAGGGGTTAGCTGAAAAAGGCTAATGGGGTGATCCATTCTGTTTGATAGTGTTTATTATACACATCAAGAAACAACCACACTGACCTATGGGCTATATTTAAACATGAATAATGTATATAACTTATATACTAGCTGCTAATTTTAATGTCATTATTTATATGCAAGTAAAAGAAAACTAGTGAGTTATAGCTCTTTCTGAGGGAATATGTGGGATATAATAACTATATAAAATTTAATATGGCCATTTTCTCTGCTTAGATTATTTGAGCTGTGATCTGAGTTTGACTGTGTAGGGTTCAACAATTCCACATCTTTTATTCCTATTATAAGTGTTTTTGCAGCTTTTAACTTGTAATGATCTACCATTTTAGGAGATTTCTGTAGATGCCCAAGTATTGGTGTATTTTTTAATGATTAATGTTGAGTGATTGGTATCCGTCTATGATCCTCCTTATTCCTTTTTCCATTCTTTTCTGGGAGTGAAAGTCAAGGTGCTAAACTGTTGTATCCTTCCTTTAAATAATAATAAAATAATTTTACAAAGAAATACAGGTAAAATTTCACAATATGAAGCAACAATTTAGGATAAATCAATTAGTATAGTTTATTCTATGACTACCATGTGTCACTGGCTCTGAATGATACTGTCTAATAGGTGCTAGCTGGAAAAAGAAAGTTCCAATGATTACTTAAGTTTGGGGAAAACTAGCATTTTGATGAACGACTTCACAGAACCTTTAATATACTATTTCTTGTGAATTTCCAGGTAAGGGATATAACAGAGTAGGCAGTATTCAGAACTTTTTTTCATATAGACTATATCATAAGCCTAGTGTCTAGGGTTCCATAGATGTGAAAAGGACTGACAATCCACTCCTGAAGCAATCTCCAAAATATCAGCCATTGAAAACTCTGAGGGTCACTGTGATTTGGAGCTGACTTGATGTCACCAAACACCACCACCACCAACAGGGTTCCATAAAGCACATTTTGTAAAATAACTACATTAGACCAAAACCTGCACTAGGTATGTGGAGACATGAGTTCAGGTTCCTCCTCTGGCATGGAGTGGTTCTGTGACCATTGAGAAATTACTGTTACACTTCTTGTATTTCCTCATTAAAAAATGAAGTGGAACTAGGTCGGATTCAGAGATTGGGGATCATTTGTCAGAATCAACTCTGAGGCTTTTCCAACCCTTCCAACCAAGATTCAACTTAGTCCTCTAACTTCCTTGAAGATTGAAGTTACTGATACTTTTGGAGCACAGTGTGTAATTTATCTGTGCTATGATGGAGAGTAGAGGTTAGGATCACCTGACTGAATCCTCTCTGAGTTCACTTCCAATTTCACATATAGAATGTATGTTACTGACAGCCAATTACCCCAAAGTTTTGTATGGCTATATGAAAGGACATTAATTTTCATGCTATATTCCCTGATTACAGAGTTTATCAAAGGTTTCCTGGTACTTGGAAGCAGTTATAAATATTCACAATTTATTATCCACTTCAGGAACACTTTGGTCTTAGGGAGTGTTCCTGAGAAGCTAAGCCTGAGACTGGGGTTTTTGTATAAATAGTTTATTGAGGAAATAGCCTCAAGGTAAAAATGTCAGAGTAAAAGCAGTAGGATAGGGCAGGAGAATCGGCTGACAGAGGGTTTGACATCAGAAGAAACATAGCCTGACCCCACAGGGGCCCTTGGAAAGTGAATTTCATCACTGAGGATGTCCTGTTCAGAGGCAAGCAGGGTGATCATTTGTAGCCTTGTGTCTATCAGTCTTTAGTGATGGGTTGCCTCTGAGATGAGGGGCAAACATCTGTGACATATGCAGGTGAGGTAATTCTTATCAGCTCCTGTGAGCCATTAGCAGCCAAACTATGCAAAACCTAGGTGACAGGTAAACTAACCTACCCCTGCCAGTAAGGGTGTCTGAACAGAGTACCAACAGTATCTGCTATTACTTATTATTGGGGAAAAAATTCCTTTTGGTTTCTCATCTGCATGTAGGCACTTAACAGATACATTCCAAAGTGCAATTGTTAAATATAATATCAAGCTGTGCAGTGCTGCACAGGACTGACATATCGTCAGGAAGGATATATTGTTAGGAGGGACCAATCCCTGCAGAAGGACATCATGTTCGAGAAAGTAGTGAGTCAACGAAAAAAAAAGGGAAGACATTCAACTAGGTAGATTGACATAGTGGCTACAACAATGGGCTTAAACATAAAAAAGATTGTGTTCCTGGCACATTTTCAGGGAGTGTTTCTGTTGTACACAGGGTCACTATGCGTTGGACCCAAATTGACAGCTCTCAAAAACAACAACATGAAGACTATTAAGAGAATTAATCATTATGTTTGCTCTTAAGAACCTTATACTTGCATTGGTGTGATCAATACTATGTAAATAATAGTGTGAATATTAAAGACAAAGATATCATATGATAAAAATGGTATCATAGGTATCATCCTTTGGTGATTAATTCAAAGTCCTCTGCAGTCTTTTGTATTAGTAGGGACAATGAATAATTCATGTTATTTTGGTTTATGGAAAAGCATCACTGAGGAAATTGGGACTTGAATTTAGTCCACAAGGACTGGTGAGAAGGAATATGGCAGGTATATGGTGGAAAAGGGCTGGGATTTAGCTCAGTTGGTAGAGTGCTGCTCTGCAGTCTCTGAGGTCCCGAGTTCGATTCCCAGCACCACAAAAATGGGAGAAGGACGTGGCAACCCACTCCCAAGGCAATCCCGAAACAATCTGCCATTGAAAACCCTATGAGGATTGCTATGAGTTGAACATGACTTGATGGTACCTAACAACAACAACAACATAGTGGAAGAAGAATTTACAGGATGAAAAACCTGAGTGAACTCTCTGAGGCATTAAATATAACACTTGTTGTGAGGGAACACTTGAAGAGTATGGATTAGTTGGATTAGAGAATTTGTGTTTTAGGAAAATGGAAAGATCGTAGCAGTTTAAGAAAGCAATGGACTGTGAAAGAAGTATTCAAATAGGCATTGTTGTTATCATTATGTGCTTGCCTTGAAGCCAGGTCTGATTCATAGTGACCCTATGTACAATAGAACAAAACACTCCCTGAAACTGTGCCATGCCTGGCACTATTGTCAGTGCTTCTCTGTTATTCATGGGGTTCTTGATGGTTGATTGTTTCGGGAGTGAGCTGACAGGTCCTTCTCCCAAGCCTATAGCACCCAGTATTCCTATGTCATCTCCCATCCAAGAACTAACTAGGCCTGACCCTGCTTAGCTTTGGATATCTGATGAGATTGGACCCCAGGGTGGTATGGCTGAATTCACCTTCCCAGGTAGTGGTGAGCCACTGAAACTCTTTGAGCATAAGAATTATCCGATTGAATGGTGTTTTAGGAAGGGTCATCTGTGCAACTTGTAGAAATTGTTGCAACTTTCCTTAATCTATACATAATTTTAAATGAATAAGTATAATTTAATATGTTGTTGTTGTTGTTAGGTGCTGTCGAGTCGGTATCCCACTCATAGCGACCCTCATAGGGTTTTTAATGGCTGACTGTTTCGGGATTGCCTTGGGAGTGGATTGCCAGGTCCTTCTCCCAATTTAATATGTTAGGAACTAGTTTATTTAAATTCTTCATGTTAGTGACTTATATTTGGAATGTGTTACCTAACTCAGGTCTTGTGATTGATTGATTATATTCAGGTTTTCAGAAACAGCTGGGTAGATCATCAAGCAGCCTTGATTATTTTTTTAAAGGTGTCAAGTGGTGAGAAAGGAAAAGTTAATTCAAAACTTTGAGTTTACTTTTCAAACCAAAGACAAGGGATAATTACTCATAATCATTCCTAAGTTTGAAATGTGATATTGTTCTATGAGTCACCATCTAGGTTTTAACCACACACGTATAAAAAAAGCACAATGTACCTCCACACAGGCTATTTGGGAAAATGTTCAGTGAAATGTTCTGCCTTTTTCTGTTGACTTCCTGGGTATAAATATGGATTCTAACAGCCCAAGGACACTCTCCAATAATAGTACATTCAAATAAACAGCATGTGTGGAGCACCCACTGTATGCAGAAAAACTGGAGTAGGCCTGGTTACAAAAGAAAGAAAATGTTTTTGCCTTTGAAGATGCTGTGGTATGAATAGAATAGAATTTTTAAAAGATAGAACATTTGTAAAGCAATATCTAAAAGAGGATAAATAAGATATAAGCTGAGAATCATTAACAAGGGGCTAGGAAAAGTCACAGACTAGGATCAAGGCATTAGGGATGCATAAGACTCTAATTTTTTGGCCAGGCCATTTTTTCCCTCACACTAATGTGGGTTAATAAGAGAAGAAAATACTGTGTTTTCCTTCCTGAGTAATGTCTCCTGTTGCTGAAGACTGTACCATTAAATTTGAAAATATATATTCTATTAATGGAGTTTCTTGATGGTAAATCTTCACATCTTTCTAAAAGAGCCAAGATCTTTTATGAATAAGATATGTTATATGGTGAACTTTTATAACTGGTTCTAGAATCACAGAGTGAGCCTTTATCCCTCGTGGCAGCATGTCTGTTCACTCTGAGCTAACTAAAGGGCCACCCTCTGGCCTGCACTATATAGAAAACACCTATTTTCTTGACTCACAAATGGAGGTTCTTAGACTGATATTCAGACACAGGCCCAGACAATCTGACAGGAGCTCAGATTCCAGGGTGACTAATGAGGTGACAGAGCTTGGAGCTACCCTGTCACTAATCTTAGCTGGAGTTGGCAATTACTAACTCAAGTGGGTTAGAGATCAAGAAAAGGGAATCTATTTGAAGAAATGGGGCAAGGGAGTGGCAATCTAGATTATAGTGGGCTAGAAGCCAAGGCTGATACATCATAAAATAATTATATTTCAAAATATTGCAATCTAAAATGTCAATACAGCAGAGGTTAAGTCAAAGCTATGGGAACAACCCAGATTTCTCTAGCAAACTATCTCACAGATTTAAAGGTCCTGTGTTCTTAGGCACATAGTTAATAGCCCAGGTTTTGGATCCAAAATGTCTGAGTACAAATATCACCTCTACTACCTACTACTTATGGTACCCTGAATAATTTCCTTAACTGTGCTAAGGTTCAATTATTGAGAATGAGTTACAGCTATAGCATTTTACCACATAGATTTATGGTGTGAGTTAAATGAAGTACTGTGTTAAATATCTGCCCCAGTGCTGTGTGTGTAGTAACCACTCTATGTAAGGTATCAGCAATTCCTATGGCTGCTGCTTCTCTTCCTCCTCCACATCGTCATTAATATGATTTGGAACAGCCAAAGGGTAGAATATAATATTCCAAAAAGATTGAACTAAATAATTTGGGATACCTTTTTTCTTATGAAAATGTTTTCTAGACTAAAGATTATAAAATAATTGAGATAGAAAATTTCAGACATCTGATATTCAGATATTTATTATCTCACAGCCTAAAGCTTTTTAAATGCTGAAACTCAGCTGTGTGTCTGATATGTCAACAAGATACTATTCATTTTCACAACAGGGGGAAAAAATCAAGACAAATTCTACAGAAGCTCACATGAAAAATGGATGACAGAAATTAGTCTCTAACCAAAAGGGAATGTCTTGATAAGAAATTGTTTTCCACATGACCTTGAAAGGTCATGAATGATTAAAATGCCTGTAAATGTCTACATTTGCTCCTGTGAATTCTTGTGTGTCTAGAGTGCATGCACTCTGAATCTTGAAATAATTTTATATACTTCTTTAACTACCCCTACTCTGCCATGCTTAATACTAGTCTGTTATATGTAATGATAATGTATACTCATGCACTGGTTGATTTAGTACAAAGTAGCTTTATGTGGCCTTCACAAACCTTACCTTTAAAACCTAAATTAATATATGCATTTTTAGCTTAGCATGAATAAAAGATATTAATAGCTTTGATTTGTAGGCAGATAAAATTGATAGGAAGTGGTTTCTGCAATACTGTACAAAGACTTATAATCTGTGATTTAATTGATTCTAACCAGAAAGTGAGATTTTAGTATAAATCTGCTTTTAACTATTCTACTGACCTGAAAACTCTCTTTATCAGTTTGTCACCTTTGTCCTTACACTTTAGTGTCTCTCTTTTATTGGAGTTGGCTGTCTTTAATTGTTTACCAGGCAGGCTGGGCACATCCCTACAATGCTGTATTATTTCTTAGAATTTCTATGTGTAACAAGCCACTTTTCTTCTCTTCAGCACTCTTCAAAATTTACTTTAAAATATTATTTATCTTATAAGCCATGGAGCAAACACTGATTTTGTCTCTGGAGGCTATAAACCACACTCCTAACACTCCTAACCTGACTCCTAAATACTTAACTGTTCAGGGTTTTTCTTTTCTTAATGGAGTGACTGAAAGGTATTTAGTCTCTTTAGTGTTAAGAAAAAGTCAGACAGGTTGGAGATTATAGTTTGAGGACTTATGACTGACCTGAAGGTGGCAGGCTGTTGAGAAATAACATCATTCTTTCTGTGTGTAAATTTCTTTGTCCTTTTTTGAGGCTCCAAACGCTGGAGGGTGAAACATTATAAAGATACACTAGATTCCAGCAGCTTAGCAATTCTCAAATATTTTTCAGTTCACAGATGCAGAAAATCACCTCCCATATATATTTACTATGCCCAAATCTAACCCTTTACAAATAAATCCCTCCCCAGAATTAATGGAAAGATTGGAGACACTTTTGTTATATTCCAGTAAAGCAAGAGACTGTTTTTATATTAATAGTTACTACCACATGTTCTTGCTGGAAACTGTTATTGTGTAATCCTGTTGTAAACATTAGAATTATAGACTTGGCCAGGACGGATGCTTGTAGTCTATCAGCAGTTTGCAGGACACATGTTAAGAACTAAAAAAAAAAAAAAAAAAAAAAAAAAATCAGTGGAGAATGGGTGGCTTACAGAACATTTATTCCCTGTCTTGAGTTCTTAATTCCCTCCTGCTACTCAGATTAATCAGGGCTGGGATTTAGTTCAGTGGGTAGAGCGCTGCACTGCAGTCTCTGAGGTCCTGAGTTCAATTCCCAGCACCGCAAAAATGGGAGAAGGGCCTGGGAATCCACTCCCTAAGGCAATCCCGAAGCACTCAGCCATTGAAAACCCTATGAGGGTCGCTATGAGTCGGATACCGACTGGATGGCACCTAACAACAACAACTCAGATTAATCAGGGCTACCATATGGAATGTCATTGCTTCCTTCTTCCCAACCTGTTCTTTTATCCCTATAGTACCTGCTGCCAGTAGCAGTCATGGAATCATATATAATGAACAAATCTTTCTTATTTTAACTAATTGTTAGAATCCTACAGTTTTAAGGGGTAAATGGTGGGCACTATGTTTGAAATATTTTCACTTTGATATTGTAGGAAGCAATTTTCCCCTAAATTTTCAGTTATCCAGTACAATATTGTTCATTTTTTGGGCCCTAAAGGTGAAGGAAGAATCTAGATATTGATATGGTTAATACTAATGATGATATAATCATGTAGTGGTATAATGACAAAATATTAACCAAAATGTTCCTCTGTTTAAATGATAAATACTATAGTGTCAAAATTTGTGATCTCTTTGCACCTTAGAGTTATATACTGTTATGTAGCATACCTAATATCCAGCAGAGATTGTTGAACATGATGGATGCTCACAGGCAATTATAAATTATTATAACTCATATTAACTGAACATATCTGGGTACCTAAAGCTTTAATGCCTGCAGCTGTAGCCCTGTGGCATCCGATCCCGTCAGATCTCGGAAGCTAAGCAGGGTCAGGCCTGGTTAATACCTGGATGGGAGACCGCCTGGGAACACCAGAAGCTGTAGGCTTGGGAGAAGGACCTGGCAACCCCCTCCCAAAATCAATCTGCCATTGAAAACCCTATGAACAGCAGAGAAGTACTGACAATAATGCTTCCCCTATTGTACAGAGGGTCGCTATGAGTCGGATACCTACTCGACGGCACCTAACAACAACAACAAAGCTTTAATAGGATTTTCAGTATTCCGAAAAGGACTTGACCTCAACTGTAGACTTGCTGTTGGTATGAACTTGACTAATTTCCTAATGTAGACCTAATTGCTAATTTTCTTATTAAACTATAAACCAAGACAAAGTTTTAAAAAAACTGTGAATATATTCAAAATAAAATCTAACTTCCATATTTCATTAAAACTAGTTACTAAAAGGAAATAAAAATGCATTTATACAATGTTTTTGTTGTTGTTGTTAGTTGCTATAGAGTCGAGTCTGACTCATAGTGACCCTCATAAGGTTTTTAATGGCTCGTTGTTTCAGGATGTCCTTCTTCCATTTGGATGGTGCTGGGAATCAAACCTGGGTCCTCAGAGAGTGCGGAGCAGCATTCTACTAACTGAGCTAAACTCCAGCTCTTAGAACGTTTTAGGAGCATGTATCTTGTCAAAAGAATTCACAGATCAACAGCCACTTAAACTTCTACTGATTTTAAACCACCTTCATTCAAGTGTTTGGTTTTCATCTAATATGAAGCATGTCTCCAGTCTAATATAAAAATTTAAAAAGCTATTGTATTTGAAAAAAATCTTTAAAAGCTTGAATCAGAATAATATGAATCAAGTGTTGTTACATATAGAGACAAGAGCAAAAGCCAAGTTTTCCCCAATAGAATCTGAAAATATCAGCAAGCGTCAATGACCTTTCATTTAGCCTTTGAATAGGCAGAGTCATTCGTTAGCTAGACAGCTGGCTGGAAATAAATAAAAATGGGATTGCAGGGAAGACCAGAGATTAATCTCTTTCCCCCATTGCTGAGATTCTGAGACAGTAACATAATACTAAATTTATACAGATAATGGCTTGATTGACCTACCATATTCAGCTCTTCTCCCATTGAGGTTTTGTTCAAATGGCTTTTAAATTTATTTCTAATGAGGCTGCTAAGTTGTATGCTATCTCATTACTATGATTTTTCCCTCCACCTTGAATGCTGTGTGAGCCTTAGACAGTTCACTATTTCTAGCCATACTACTGAAGTATCCATAGGTATCATGGCCATTTATTTACCTTGCAGATCTTCTCAGTGCAGGAAAGCCAAGAGTAAAGGGAGAGGATAAGGTAAAGATTTTTAATTTTTAGACACAAAGCAACAAGAAAGTGACATAAGGATAACTCTAATCAAGGGCTAAACTATATGCTAAAGCAAGGTCAGAGTAGAGCAACCAAGTGCAGAGGAAGAACATAGGCTTGGGAATCTTACTGGCCGAGGTTCAAACCTCACCTGTACTACATAATGTCTTTAAACCTCAATCTCCTCACCTGCAAAAGTGCTTACATAATGAGATATAGAAGATAGAATTTATGTGTAGATCAAAGAACAACTAAGTGCCCAGCACAGCTCCTGGATCCCAATTAATGGTAAGTGGTATGATTATCACAGACAAGTATTAGGGAGCTGGCCATGAAGTTGTAATTTGAGGGAAAAACCAAGTTATTTCACCTGAATTGGAAGGGAGTTTCTTCTAGCTGGTATAAAGGTAGCCACCTTCTGTATAATGAATATAATGGACCCTAGAAAATCATAGCCTATAACCTGCCTGGTTGGCATAACATGTGTTATATAGTTTAATGACTGTAGCTTCAGGAATCAGCCTAAAACTACTTGCAGGTAATATTGCTTTGCATTGCAGTTTCAGTGAAGTGGACATGCAGAATAGAGTTCAATTTTACAGTCTGACCTCTTGGTCATTCCTAAAAGCCACAGAATCATTTTTAATCTTTCCATTTTCCTCTTTACAGGTTTTTCTAAGACAGTGTGTCATATGCTAACTAAATTTCAGATTTTAAAAAGTTATTTAGCACTAAACCTCCAGATAATAAAAACTTATTTAGTGGATAATTTTTTTTGCTGCCTGCTTGATCAATAAATTAAATAGACTGATTAAGTCAAGCTGTCAGAACTAAGGACTGTCACAAGTGTTCGCCAGTGGAGCTGATACATTTATTAAAGACTGAGCCTGGGAAAAGGCCATCTTTGCCCATTGTAATTCTATGATAAATATAAACAAATAGTTTGTGGTAACAAAACTCTACCTGCCCCAAAGATGTATCTCAAGGCAAAGTAGATATTGTTAACAGTCATCTGACTGGGATTCTTTGGTTCTGCCTGGATAGAAATCATGAGTAAGTGAGAAGAAGCTCTTCCAGTGCTGGCAGTCCTGGGCCCTTGAGTGCCCAAGGCTAGTCTCTGGCTGACAGATACAGAGGCTTACAGTTCCAAGCCTGAAATCTAGGGGCCTATTGCCCCAGGCTTTTGGTGCTTAAGCTGAAAGCTTATTGGGCTGGGCTATAATCCACAGGTGGCCCCAGCCAGCATTTAGCAGCTATTATAATCCTTGTCTTCCAGCAGCAGCAACAGGTGGCATCTGCTAGTGTTACAGCTTTCAAATGGGCTTCTGGTTCTGGAACCCTCAGTTCCATGGAAGTTGGTGTTATAGCTCTTGGGAATAGGGTGTCTGAGACCCTTGGTCCTTAAGGTTTGGCAACTCCCTTGAACTCTTCCACTAACAGGGGCCTGTAGTTTCTTTTCTCTGGATCTTCATGGCCTTTTATACTCAACCTTAGCTTTCTACCCTTTCTTGTCTTCTCTCTAATTCTGCTGTTCCTCATTGTCTCTGCTGCCTCTGTTCCCCATCATTTCTGCCCCAGCCCTCTCCCCACTACTGCTGCTACTGCTCTGATGCTGCTTCCACCATCTTCTCTTTGTATTACCAACTCAGTCTTCTTTACTAATGAAGATCAGTAGTCAAGAAAAGAATATTCAGGAGAGACCTTTTATTAGGCCTAATGTTGCAACACTGGAGTGCATCACAGGACAGTGTCTCCCTGGTGACTTGAAAAGTGATCTTAACAGCCTTCTTATATAGCCAGAAAAAGGGTGTGGCAAAGGTGTTTGCAATAATCATGACAGACCTTCATACAAATGAAAGGCTGTGTTTGCACCAATTGTGGCACAGTCCCTCATGAAAATGAAGGACTGCATTTGCTTCAATCACAGCACAGTCCCACATGCAGATGAAGGACTTTGCACCAATCATAGCATGGTCCCTTATACAAATGAAAGAATATTTTGCCAGTTATAGGCCAACTCAACCACCAAGAGAATGCTCCCTCTCTAGACTGGGTGAAAATAACTGCATGATCGTCTAGAGTTCATCAAGGCTTGTGATGGCAAAATGTCTGGTATAAGTTATTTGAAGCAGTTGTTGGGACAGTGCCTTCAGTAGCCAGAATTATGCTTTGGCATTAAGTAGCTGTGATTGCAGTATAACTTACTCAAGGCATTCATAGAGTGTTCAAAGCAACCAGGCTGGCATGAGGGCAGTCCAAGTGGCACTTTGACTGCTAGTCCTTTGCTCAAGGCAGCCAGGATACCAAGGAAGGGACTGAAAGCTGTCACTTAGGGAGCCACATCACCCTTGCCCCCAACATTTTAATTTATTTAAAGGAATTATATATCAAAAGGGATGCTTAAAATAAAGCCTTATCATTAACATAAACAATAATTTAACAGTATTTAATAGTGCTCTTATAATGCTTAGTTCCTACTCCAGAGCCCCAAGGAGAGGTAGACCCCTCTAACCTGTGTCAATATAGTGGGAAGAAATTCCTCCATGTTGTTTTCACTTGTTTAGTTGGCTTGTTTGTTCTCTTTTTCCCCCCTATGTTTCTCTGTGTCTGCCTTTGTCCTTTGCATGACATATGATGTTCCTTCTGAATTTCAAGCATAATAACTATTTCTCTTACATTTCAAGCAGATATATATATATATTTATATATATATATATATATATATATATATATATATATATATATATGCCATAGAACATGGCAAAATGTGTAAAATATTATTCTTTCCTTCATGAAGCATGTACAAAAATAATACATGAGTAAAATTTAAAATACATTGTAGTAGGGCTGGGGATTGAGGTCAGTGGTAAAGTACTTACCTCAAATGTGAGGACGCTGGGTTCATTGCCCAGTACCATACATACACTAAAAGTCTTAGTGAGGGACCAGCACTATAAAGTAAGAGAAAGTTTGTTAAACTGGAATCCTGGGTCAGAATAATGTGAGACTACTACCAACTTCTGTTACGCACTTGAGACTCCAAGCATCATTCCAAATGTTCTCCTCAGACCCTAGCTATCTCACTCCTGCAGCGTCCTGCCACCAGATCCCCATAGACTTGGACCTTGATGCATGCAATGGTAGTCTCCCAAATTCTGACTTTGATTTCTGTGTAGTGTTTTCTACACTTACTTCCAAAGCCTTACTCTTCACTGTATTTCCTGGATTCCTAAACTATTTTGAATGGCTTAAAAAAAAGTTGTAATATCCTCCCTTGACCGAATGCCAATGCAGGTCAGATCAGTGGTCTGTATAGCATTCTAAGTGCTTTATGGAAATGCTTTATGGAAAGTTGCTTTAGTTGTTATTCCTAACATTTAGTCTCATAAGTCTAAGTGTGACCCGCTAAAATCTTTTTAATAATCCAACTGTTCATCTGTTTATTAACAAATGTTTATCCAGTACTGGCTATATTCCAGACACAAATGAGTACTAGTGGAATAAAATGTAAATAAAATCAAACTGATGGTCTCAAAGAACTCCTTGTATAGTAGGAGATACAAACATTTTCTATCTATATAAAAATATACACACATGCACATATGTGTGCACGTGTATACATATATACACATATATAGACATATATACACACATATACATATGTATATATATGTATATATATATGTGTGTGTGTATATATATACACATATATGTGTGTGTGTATATATATGCACCCCTAGTTCTTGAATATGTTATTGTGTTTGGAGACACGACCTTTAAAGGGGTTGTTGTTGTTGTTAGGTGCCATCGAGTCAGTATCCGACTCATAGCAACCCTCTGTACAACACGGGAAACACTATTGTCAGTGCTTCTCTGATGTTCATAGGGTTTTCAATGGCAGATTGATTTTTGGGAGGGGGTTGCCAGGTCCTTCTCCCAGCCTACAGCTTCTGGTGTTCCCAGGCGGTCTCCCATCCAGGTACTAACCAAGCCTGACCCTGCTTAGCTTCCGAGATCTGACGGGATCAGATGCCACAGGGCTATAGCTGCAGGCTTTAAAGGAGTAGTTAAGGTAAAATGAGACCATGAGGGTCATCCCTAAACCAATCTGCCTGGTATATTTATAAGAGGATGAGATTAGTACACCGACACAGAAGATCATGTACAGATACAAGAAGAAAACTGCTATCTAAAGCTAGTGAGATAAGCCCCTAGAAGAAACCAATCCTGCTGGCACTTTGATCTCAAGTTTCTTTTCTGCACGGCTATGAGAAAAATGTTTGCTGCTTAAACCACCCAGTTTGTGATACTTCATTATGGCAACATTAACAAATGAATAAAATCACTAATAATTAATTTCCTTTTTAAAATAAAATATACTTGATTTTATTCTTACACTAATGATTCTGATTCAAGTGCAACATAGTATGTTTGCTTGAGTATAAGGGAACTTAGTGAAACCATTTTAATATTTTGAAAAAGGTGGAAACAAAGTCACTTGTTTGCTAGGAATATTATTGCAGGAATACTGCAGAGAGAACTTCAGAGAACATTGTTCCTAGATACAGGAAGACCAATTGGGAAAATGCTAGAGGTCTTTAGGGAGCCTAGTGAATATCGTAGCACCCCTCTGCCTTGTTTGATTTCTTAAGCAATTGAGAAATAAGACACAAAGTTGGGAAATAGAGATGGAAATAATACCCTTAATACTATGAAGGCTGGATAGTTGGAGGATATAACTGAGAATGAGAGCTAAATAGCCTTCTTATTTCTCTCTACCCCAGACTGGAACTTGGAACAAACCAGTCAAGGGAAATTTGAACATGTAATCAAAATACAGTTGCTTAGATCACTGCCACCCACTGGCCTGAGTAGGTTCCATTCTACCCAAAAGACAAAGCTCTTGTTCTACCCAGTTGAGGAAAGTGAATCATTTAATCACCCATAAATGTACATAAAATATTTTCTTTTGGGTACAGATTGGAGAGGGGGTAGTCAGTCAGATTTATTACAGTATCCCGAGGAGTAAAAATTTTCATTGTTGTTTCTGCTACATAAAATAGGATTTCTCAAATGAGATACTGAACTAAGAACTTGCACTGAATTCTCCTTCCATTTCTCTCTATACCTCAAAAACATACAATGACAGATTATAGAGATAAATCTTGGGAATAAGAACCAAGATAAATTCCTCTCAGACCACAGTGGCCCTATGCTCTGTGTAATTATTTCCTTGTCCCAAAGGGTTTAGTTGTGATGGAAATCTCATGGAAAATTTGCTAATTCCCAAAGTACCTGTATAGATTGTTAAGAGTAGTCGTTTTTTGTTACCTGGCCCAGCCAATCAGGAGCTGACTTTAAGAACTAAGAAGTAATCACTGCATTTATAATGAAAATGATATTGGTTTAAGTAGTATTTCATGAGCATTTTTAGTCCTTCAAAAGTTTAACTTCTCACTTGTAGAAGAGCACAGTTCCTATTTTGAGTTGAATAACACTGAACAATTCTGACTCTAAAATTGAAATAATTATCTTCTTACATTTGGTGGCAAGACTTTTTTAATATGAAGCCATTCGTCCTGAAAAGTATATGACTTCCTTTATCTTTTGGGTTCTTAAAGTCTCCTGCAGTTAGGAGGAGCTTCATGTGGAGCTGTCATTAAGAACTCTTGTCATAATGCAGAGGGGATATTAGCCAGCAATCAATTTCCTTCCATAAATTCTGAATGTTGTCCTGTTAACTGGCATTCACTTAGCCTCTAGGCTGTGTTATAAAGAACCTTTGGATTCCCACATGGTGCTTTTCTTTTCCTTTCAATTTTATAGATTGATCAATTAACTTCAGAGGCCAAGCAGAAAGAAAGAGAGCCCTCCAGGCTTAAGATAGTCTTCATTCAGAAATAATTATTAGGTCTCATATTCTTTGCTCCTGAGTCCTGACAACTTCAAAGGACTTATCATGTTTTGGAACATATCCTAAGATAGCAATAAAGGTGGAAAGTAGCAGAGAAACTGCTTCAAGTTGGGGAAAAGTGCAAAGTAAGAACATTGAAAGTGGCATATTTGAGCACTTATTTGGAGTACTTCTACAATGTTCACTCTGTTGGAGTTAGAACATGTACAGGAAGGTTATCTTTCTTCTGTAGTGATCACACAATCTATTAGTTATAATGATGTCTTTCTGGGTGCAGTTGCATGAATAATTAATGAAAGCACAAGTATTCAAATACTAGTTATGCAAACATAAAATACTTCTGACTTGTGAATCAGACAATTAGTAACAGTGAAATCAATGATAATAGTGTTTTGTGACTTTAGAAACACAACTCATTAATGAGTTATAGAATCAATTCAGTAGGTTATAATCAGCATTTTAAAGAAATTGAATGGAAGACAATGGATGATATTGAAGTACATTGTACATTGGAAGGATTTTTTTCTGATTTGTTCAATCTTTATTGTAGTTATGTGTGTGTGTATATACTGGACCATGAGTTAAACATATTTCTTAGTATGAGTCACAGTCAAAATAGTTGCAGATTGACAGACTATGAATCAAATTTGGAATACTACCTCTCTTTGTAAATAAAGTTTTATTGAAATATATCTATGCTTATTCATTCATATATTGCCTAGGGCTTCTTTTGCAATATGGTGGCAGAAATGAGTAGTTGCCACAGAGACTTTATATTCTGGAAAGCCTAAAATAATTAGTCTTTAACTCCCCACAGGAAAAGTTTGTGAACCCTTGTGTTATAAGTTTTTGGAGACCTGTAGGCATAAAGAACTTGATTTTGGTGGTTTAGAAAACAATAAAACTTGTATCAGTTTCTATATATTTGGGAGTTTATCTTATGTCGTTGGACTCAAACCAGACATTACTAGGGTTTGAATACTTACTTGTAAGTGTATTTGAGGGCTGAGATTTATCTCAGTTGGTAGGGTGTCACTCTGCAGTCTCTGAAGTCCTGGGTTTGATTCTCAGCACCACAAAAAATGGGAGAAGGACCTGGCAGTCCACTCTCAAAGCAATCCTGAAACCATCAGCCATTGAAAACCCTATAAGGGCCACTATGAGTTGGATATGACTTGATGGCATGTAACAACAACAATAACAAGTGTATTTGAATTGAATTAGTGTTAGATACTTTCAAATCTGGGCCACAAATGAAAATGTCTTCACTGTCCATATAAATGTTCTTGAGTCAGTTGATGCTATCTGGTGTAGTGTGTATCAGAGTTTCCTCGCCCATTGTAAATTCTGCAGAAACTACCCAAGAAGATTTGAGCAGCAAATATGTCCAACTTACCACTTTTATATATGCTTTAACAACTGCATAGCTATGAGACCAGAAGCCCAAATGAAAATGCAATTAGAGGGGCTAGGGGCATAGCTCAATGATAGGGCATGCATGTGCTTAGCATGCATGAGACCCTGAGTTCAATGCCCTGCTCCAATAAAAAGTCAGAAACTTTATGCACAGTATGAGGGAAACAAAAACTACACTGCAGGAGGAAGATATGATGCTAGCTTTGTGTAAGGAATAAAGCAATAGAAGTAGCACCTAATTGAATCTTTTCTCTCCCTAAATCTTGGCTACTGAACTTACTCACCATCAAGAAAGATAGTTTTTATAGTCATTTAGATTTGTTTCAACCATGTGGATGAGACAGGAAGAGAATAAGACAGGATAGATTGGTACTGCCCATATACTACGTAAAAAGGGGCTGTGAATCAAGCTAAGGTAAGCCTTCCCTTTATCCTACAGAAACTGGGAAGGCATGGAAGGACCTCAGGCAGGGGAGGCAGATAATCAGATATGTGTTTCAAACACATTCTTTTCATGTTGACAAGTGTATTGAACAGGGTAGAACATGGAGGAAGGAAGACCAGAATAAGGTTAATTTAGAAATCTGGTTGAAAAATAATGAAGGCCTGCAATGAGTCCAGTGAATCTGTGGTCTGACTCATAGGTATAGGTAAGAAATATATTTAGGAGGTAGAACCACAAAATTTGTGAAGAAGAATAATTAAAGATTAGAGTAGAAGTAGAGATCTCTAATGGAAGTCCTTTTCCACCACATTAAAGAATCCAGTCTTTATCCTTAAGGTGTAAGGGAGTCACTGAAGGAAAAATCACTCTTCTGCAGTGTAATAAACAGATTAAAGATAGACAAACCCAGCGATAAAGAGACCCATTAGGAGGCTATTTCTAGGAGACTTGGTTAGAAAGTGATTTAGAGTGAGATTTGTGAGCATGTTAGTCACATTGTTGTTGTTGTGGTTAGGTGCCATCGAGTCGGTATCCAACTCATAGCAACCCTCATAGGGTTTTCAATGGCTGACTGTTTCAGGATTGCCTTGGGAGTGGATTGCCAGGTCCTTCTCCCATTTTTGTGGTGCTGGAAATTGAACTCGGGACCTCAGAGACTACAGCGCAGCACTCTACCCACTGAGCTAAATCCCAGCCCCGTTAATCACATTAGGTCTATTCTATCTTCTCTGGGACACAAGTTTAACAGTATACAATTTAGCTACATTGCAAGCTTGGAAAGATATTTTAGTAATATTTGTTGTAAGATATGGGACTGTTCTTCTATGCAAAGCTCTGAAATTCTATGTGGGAACATGTGGTTTGAAAGATACTAAAACTCATGGGATAGTTTATCCTTTTAGGGACAGTACCCCTTCAAGATATTAAATTTACTGTACATGTTATAAAGGGAGCTAGAGAAAACAGTGGGCCCATTCCTTCCTTTTCATTTTTGTTTAAAATCCACTACCAAGGATATTTGCAACAACAGCAATTGACTGCAGGAAAGAGCTTGTTAAGTTGTCCCCAATGGGGTATCTGACATTGTGACATCATCTCACATCCATAATTGTTATTTATTTGATCCCTAAAGAAGCATAAGTGCTGCTTCTGTGGCAGTAGAATTTTGCATAAACCCAAGATCTCCTGCATAGCTGTACCCTTCCAATTCATCTTTGTAAGGGGAGAGGATTATAGTCACCTGTGAATTACACTGCTAATTAATTTTTACACAAATCAATTTTATTTTGCCAAATACACAAGTCAACCTTGAATAGCTCTGAATGTTACATATATCTATGGCTGTAAAAAGTCTCCAATCAAATCATCCTATTGTTTCTCACAAAGGGAAATAAAATGCCCTGGGTTCAGACATTTTCTTACTTATCTTTGTTAACTGTAATGTTTGAAGGTGCTTTGAAAGGTCATTTCTCCCTTTCTCAACATATGCTTAATATAAAATATTCATATATCTTAGTATCAAGTATCCTACCTTGTGAAACACTATTGGCCTGGAGAATAATGTTAAGATTTTTGGGGCCCCAATACGTTCAGGCCAATTACTAAAGTTTCTAAATGTAAGTCTCCTTTGTATGTTGATGGGAAAAGTATTTTGCATATCTTTAGTATCATTCAAGACTCTGAGAGACTACTGTAAATACATTTTTATTTTATATATTTTATTATTGATAGATCATAATTTTACACACTTATGAGCATAGTGTGATATTTTGATACATGTAAATAGTGTGGGGGCTGGGATTTGGATCAGTTGGTAGAGCACTGCTCTGCAGTCTCTGAGGTCCTGGGTTTGATTCCCAGCACCGAAGAAATGGGAGAAGGACATGGCAATCCACTCCCAAGGCAATCCAGAAATAATCAGCCATTGAAAACCCTATGAATGTCTCTGTGAGTTGGACACAACTCTACAGCACCTAACAACAACAAATAATAATAATGTGGAATGATTAAATCAAGGTAATTAACATATCCATCATATCACTTTGTGTGGTAAGACATTTGAAACAGACACAGCTATTTTGAAGTATACAATACATTGCTACTAGCCACAGTCACTCTGCTGTCATGAATGTGTTTTAGTGAAAGCCTCTTCCTTTTTAAAGATTTTCCCCAATATTGTTATGTCACTTCATGATTCTCTGTAGGATTCTGATTTTCTTTGTTTCTCCATGAGTGAGATAGACTATTTCTAATCAAACTACATTATTAAATTAGTGGTTAGTTTCATCCAGAAGGAACTTTGGGCAACCCTTATCAATAAAGCTATAGGAATGTCAGTCAGATGCAGATATTCAAAGACAAGAAAGTGGAATGAAGTTGTTTTGTGAATCCTAGTTCTACCTCTTTTGATATCAATCTTCCTTTAGGATTATTATTATTTTTTTATCACCTGTACCCTTGTTTACATTTCTGGCAGTTGCTGGAAAAAAACATCTATTTCACTGGATGTAGTGTGACTACTATTTTTTATTTATCTTGGTTTAGTTGGGATTATTACAAGTGGAGTATCTCTTTCTTATAGATTTCCTTTGGGGACCTCATGGTAACAGATGCCCCAGGATGTTCTTTTTCCATTATCATTACGAAATAGCCCCCTTGCAACTATTTTGCAGTAGCTTCTCTGAAGAAGGCTATAGGTCAAATAAGCTTGTAGCCAGAAGTCCGTACTATGAATGAAAATAATGACTCTTGAGTGCTTATAATATGCTAGCCACGGGCTAAGCACCTTACATGCATTATCTCATTTCAACTTCACAATTTCATGAGGGGATTACTAAGAAAGCTTGCTTTGCTGAAAGGTGTTATAAAATCACGATGACTCCTACTGGTAAAGAGAAATGGTGGTAGGGTCACTATATTGCCTTGGCATGTATTATTATATTTAACTATGAATATCAATAATGACTAACATATACTCAGTATTTACTACATGCTAAGCACTATATTAAGCATTTTATCTGGATAATTGCAAAGTAGATGCTGTAAGTTTCCAGAGGAGAGAACCAAGAATCCAAGATCTTAAGTAACTAGCTCAAGGCCACAGCATATATTGGACAAATGAGATTCAAGTCTGGTTTTGGCTGATGGTAGTCTATGTTCGCCACTCCTGCCTCTCTTTGCCTGCCTTTTCAGTTGATTTTCTGTTGTCATAACTAAACATAACAGGGTGAATAAATTTACAAGGAAAGTAAATGTATTTGGTTTATGATTGTGAAGGCTGGGATGTTCAAGATCAGGCAGGTGCATCTAATGAGATCCTTCTCTGGGACTCTGCAGAATCTCAAAGCAGTATAGGCCATCACATAGAGAGAGGACCTTAGTGTCCTACCTATGAGGAGCCTACCCTCAAGGTTTCATTTATCCTCAATTATCTTGCAAAGGTCCCACATCGAAGTACCATAGTTGGATTGTTTCCACTCTCTTAATACCCCAAGATTGGGATAAATTTCAGCAGGAGTTTAAGTGGGGAGATTCAAACCATAGCGCCATCTAAAACATGTTCTCACCATAATCTACATTCTTTGAAATTTTGTTTTCTACTGTTGTAGAAAATCATCAGTGTGACACTATTTTTTCTCTCTGTGACTTTTCTTTGGATACCATGTTTTATTGATTTTACTGGAACTGTTCTATTCTGTCCTTCTAAAAGAGAAAATTGTCTTCCCGAAAACTTAGGTCTTTTTAATTGTTTATCTTTTGTCATTTCTAAATTGTCAGTTGTGAGTATGGAAGTTATTCATACACCTTATGGAATACTTTATCTAAATGACACCAGCCCAGGGTCCTGAGCTCTCTGTGATAATAGTGTAACTGTGAAATTACCCTGATCATGTAGCCAGCCCCTTTGTGAAATTTGTCCTGAGATTTTGGAAAGTGTTTTCAGGTCTTCCAAAAAGACAAACATATGCGGGAAAAGTCACACTAACCACTCCTGTAAGTTCTAAGTGTTCATAATGGAAACATATGATTTGACAATCTTCAGAGTATAAAACAATTTCCTCATAAAGTATGTCTGTATTCATATAATTCTGACAGAACAATTAATCAAAAATTCAGTTTGTTTAAAAACATTTTATGCTCAAATTGTCAACTGAAGAAACTTTTCTTTGGTGGTAAAGTTGCCTTTACAAATATTCTAAAATTTAGAAAGAAACTTGCAGATAGCTTTTCAACACATTTTCCCAAATGATATGTTTTCCACTCTCACATTATAATACAAGCCTGGGATACAAAAGTAGAAAGCAAGAACTAGATGCTGACATTTAATCTCTCTTGTCATTAATTTCTTCATCTATACAGTAAAGCAATTGTGTTGTTGATGTTTAAGGTCCTCCCCAGCTCTGATACCATTTTTTTGTCTTTACTATGGCAATTTGTCTTTGAATAACCTCTCAGTTATTTTTAAATCCTAAGAGATTGCAGTTCTGTATGATTTTCAAAACTTTTATTAGTGCTATATGCATAATTCTAAACTCCCTTGTGTAAGAGGAAAGGGAAGACCTTGGAAAGATTCCAAATAAGACATGCAAAGGTGATTAGAATGCACAGAGACATGTTAGATGTTAACAAAATATTGGTGTAGACGATTCCTTCTCTCTCAGTTAATCCTCCTCACACATCAGAACCTCCTGACTCTTACAGCAATTAGCATCTTAAAGAATGCTTTTGTACACTTTAAATTATAAAAATATTTTGTGGAGGTTAGTTTTGTAATCTCAATTAAATTATACATTTCTCAAGGTCAGAGATTATGATTTTGTCTTATTTTGTATTCCCCACAGGATGCCTGTCATCTTAAAGGACTCATGGTGGGCATTCAGATCACTGTTAAATTGCAACTGTTGTTGAAAAGTCTTGTTTAATTTAGTGTTATGTATAAATTCTGGCCAAGATAATAGACAGAGTGGGAAGGAAATATGATACCACCACAAATGGAGGAAATGCTGGGTAAAATATAGTTTAATATGTGTAGCTAAGCCTGAAAGTCTACAAGGGGTATCACTAGATGTTAGAAATGAAGATGAAAATCAGTTAAAATGGTGAGTGATCATCAAAGCTGCATAGAGTGTAAAGAACCTGGACTCTACACACACCTTATCTAGGACTATGGGTATCTAATGACTCACAGGTTATAAGCATGAGCAATTTTGAGTTCTCTGGGACCTGATATATAATTTCAAGATTTTCCTGACAATTTTTCATGTTTTTCAATTTTCACCAAACCCATGACTATGAACACATTTGTATGGTAATTTCTTGGGCTATGGAAGAAGCTAATCCAAGTGAGTCCCTGAAACTTAAACTTCATTAGCTGTGTGGTAAATCTGCCTCTGGCATTTTTTCCAAGTCATAAGCTTGATAAAGGGTAAGAAGATGGATTTAGGTTCCCTATATGCAGTTCAGAGCCAGAGAATGAATAGCTACCAGAAAATCTCGTTGGCTGGTTTAGAGTCTGACAGATACTGGTAATTCACTAATTAAGACAGGCTGTAGGTCACATGAGATAAGTTAAAACCTTGCCCTTGAGTTATAGAAACCTAGAGCTAATAAATTCGTGTAAACTGGTTTGGAAATGGTGAGTCTTAGCACTCAGGAAGAGGCATCTCTGAAACCACTCCAGAGGAGGCTGTTATAATGAGTGGCCTATTCATGTCTTCTGCAGGGAGTACACTCACATATTCATGGAAGATGAAGTCACACATAAAAATTATAAAACATATGAGAAATTTCAACACCAAAAAAGATGTTCTATAGAACCAACAGATGGGAGAATTCACATCCAAGCAACCACAGACAGTAGAGCAATATAAAAGAGACTTTAAAGTAAAAAATTTAAAAATGTATGTTTATAGACACACATGTATATAGGTGGTTCCAAACTTATGGTTTGACTTGTGATTTTTCAACTTTACAATGATGCAAAAGTGATACACAAAATAGAAACCATACTTGGAACTTTAATCTTTTTCTTGGCTAGTGATAAGACATATGATATTCTCTGGTGAAACTGGGGACTGGCAGAGAGCTATGTAGTTCCCAGTCAGGCATGTGATCAAAAGGGTAAATACTTGATACAGTGTACTGTGCTACCAATAGTTTTTGGATACTAGCAGTCTTGGTATTCAATAAATTATGTCACACTCAATACTTTACTACCACATAGGCTTTGAGTTAGATGATTTTGCCTAACTATAGACTAATGTGGGAGAAGGACCTGGCAACCCACTCCCAAGGCAATCCCGAAACAGTCAGCCATAGAAAACCCTATGAGGGTCGCTATGAGTTGGATACCGACTCGATGGCACCTAACAACAACAACATAGACTAATGTAAGTGTTCTGAGCACGTTTAAGGTAGGGTAGACTAAACTATGAGGTTTGGTGGGTTGGGTATATTCAATGCACCTTAGACTTATGATGTTTTTAACTGAGGATATGTTTATCAGAAAGTAAACCAATTATAAACCATCCATATATATATATATATATATATATATATATATATATATATATATATAAAATATGTGTGTATGCAAATGTATATGTCTGTATATGTATGTGTGTATATGTACACATACATACACTTAACAAAGTACCATTAGAGTGGTTGGCTTAAAAACAACCCAATTATATTATAATTCTGGAGGCTGGAATTCTGATATCAGCTTACTAGTTTCTCTGGGTTCTGGTGAAGATCCTCTTCTGAATCACAGAACAAAGCACAAGGGCATTCTCTAAGGTCCAGGGTTCCACTCTCATTACCTAATTACTTCCCCCAAACCACACCTCTAAATACTACCACATTGGCAGTTAGGATTTCAACATTTAATTCTGAAGGGACATGGACATTCAAACTATTTCAATCTTTAAGTATATGTACTATTATACTGTTTGCCTCACAGAAGTTATATGAGCTTTGGTTAGGTTATGCTGCAGTGATGACCCCAGGATCTCAGTGGCTTACACAAACACAGATTAATTTCTCACTTTTGTCAGTTTTATGGAGATTGACTTAGCTCTGCTTCATGTGCTCCTTTATCTGGGATCTAGGTTTCAAAGGGGCAGGACCTATCAGGGACATTGCCAGTTGTTCTTCAGAGGGGAGAAAAGCAAGATGTTAACCACTTGATGGCTCAGAAAGTTCTAGAAAGTAGAATGTTTCATGTCCATCCTTGTTGCATTGGTCAAAGTAAGTCACATCTGTAGCATGATAAAAAATGGGTAGAGGTGTGTAATCCTATAGGAAGGGACAGTGAATATTCTGAACAAAAGATAAAAGATTTGATAAATAGAATATATTTTATTAGCAAATGAGTCTTTCTGTTATATGTAAGGAATCTGGAAAAGCGTGATTTTATATAACTTTCCCTATAGTTTTGTTGCTGTTAGGTGCCATCGAGTCGGGATCCGACTCATAGAGACCCTCATAGGGTTTTCATAGGCTGTCTCAGGATTGTCTTGGGAGTGGATTGTCAGGTCCTTCTCCCACCCGTAGTTTTAGATAGCCTTAAAATACAAATTATAATCATTACTCTCAAATTAACCAAATCCAAATATGTAGATGTGAATAACAGTGTCTCAGTTATACTTCCAATTCAAAACACTTTCTCATGTGGACATGGTGGTACATTCCTATAGATACAGCAACTATTCAGGAGGCTGAGATGGGAGAATCACTTGAATCCAGGAGTTCAAAAATAGTCTGGGCAACATCCTGAGCATAGTGAGACCACACCTCAAAAAAAGAAAAAAGAAAAAAAATATATTGCTTTTGCAATCTTTTCATGTCTGTCTTTAAACATCTTTAAAGTATGTTTTGATTATTTTTAACTCTCTCAGAGAAAATGGGGTGGGCAGAACATGTTTTTCTTTCCTCGCCAGGGAAATCTGATATTCACTAACCTCACTGTGAATGCCAGAACAGGTTAGTTCCAATGGTAACACTTATCCTCTACCCACAAATCAGGCCCACTTCTTGGACTAGTTATTGATGCTGCCAGGATAGAGGAAAGTGAATAAAAGGCAAAGACATGTTAATTTCAAGCTCCATTTAGAAATGCACTAGAAAAATCAATGGCTGGTAAATAGAAATCGGCAAAATTGGCAGGAAGGATTTTTATATTCAAGAGTAGAAAGGGCCAGAATATAAATCTTCATACTGACCAGATAATAACTAAATAAAATGATGATGATAGTAGAAAGGCACTTGACAAGGCTTTTTCCTAATGTTTTAGTGCACTGAGTAATGTCCGCTTCTTAGATTTACTGAACTGATATTCTGCCATTTTAAATTTTGAGATTAAAGTTTTGATTCGTCTGTCATTAGTTTTATCTAGCCTCACTGATTTCACAGAACTGAAGTAGGCAGATACCAGATACTGGTAGGAGTGACTAACGAGCAATTTAGGGCTGAAGATATTTAGCAAATCTGGATTCTATTGGGGTACACTTCTGTTCTTCAGGCTTAAATATAATTTTTGATGGTGAATATAAATGAATTCTTCAGTCTTATGTCTTAAAAATAGAATGCTATTCTTAGATCTCTCTAGTCCATTATAAAATAAGAGGCTTTCCAACTTAGTGATGCTGAAGGAGAGTATAACTTCTCCCACCCTCCTCCTAAGCCATTCTTGATACTAACCTAAAGTGCGTTTTCCTTCTTGAAGTGTACCCTGACAATTTCTACCTTCTCTTACTGATTTTTGTTTCCTATTTTCTGAAATTCTGGGGAAATTTATAGCTTGAAAGATACTTTGACCGTGGACTCTTCAATATTGCTCTTTAAATTGACTGATGCTTATTAGTTTATTGAGTATCTACTCTATCAGGTACTGTTCTTAATACTGAAAATACAAAAATTGGATATGGTCCCTACATCAAGATGCTCAAAATGTAGTTGGGGAAGACAGACAAGTAACTAGACAACTGAAGTACAATATAAAAAATACAATATGAAAAGCACCAAGAGATAAGCACAGGGTGCTGTGGGAATGCTTATTATTGTTGCTAGGTGCTATTGAGTCATGTCCAACTCATAGCGACCCTCAGAGGGTTTTCAATGACTGACCATTTCAGGATTGCCTCAGGAGTGGATTGCCACATCCTTCTCCCACTTTTGTGGTGCTGGGAATCAAACTCGGGACCTCAGAGACTGCAGAGCAGTGCTGTACCAACTGAGCTAAATCCCAGCCCAGAATGCTTATAGCTACATATATTTATTTTTCCTAGCCACTGAAATAGTAAGTTCTTCTCCAACAAGATCCATATCTTGTGTTTTTCACTCATAGTGCCTGGCTTATACTGCCTTTTGTCTGGAATTCTTCTTACCTACAGATATATAAGCTCCTTGGTCTTTCGAACATTTTAAGTATTTGCTCAAAGATCAAGTTCTCAGAGATACTTCAGCTATGTTTTTAAAAATTGCATCTCTGTAGCCTTCCTCCTCCCCGCATCCATACAGTTGCATTCTACAAGTACATGTCTTTTCCCTTGATTTATTTTCTCATCAGTACATATCACCATATGAAATACTATATCATTTATTTTTGTAATTTGGCTTATTGTCTAACTTCCCTGTTAGAATGCATGCTCTGTGAGGATATGGATCATATGAATGTTGGTCATTGTTTTATGCCTAGACAGATATATTACAGTGCAGGACACATCAGAATACCTCAGAAGATATTGATGAAGTTAATGGATAGGGGATGATAGCACAAATCAGCATTCAAATACTCACTTATTTAATTGGCTAAAGAATTTCCTCTTATGATTAGTGAAAACAGAAACTATTCCTACTGCTACTTCAACTTTTCAGTTCACTTGATACTGTTCTGCCATTCTTTACCTTGGGATATTGGCATTATTGTAGCCGCATGCCAGATCCTCCATACATTTGCAACAATGATGTAACAATCTTCAACTTTAATCATGCTTTTTTTTTTGAATCTTTGAATGCATTCAGTACATGGACCACACTTTGAGAATTAATGACATAGCCCAGGAAAATTCTTCTTTCAAATTTACACTTAAGAGATACTGTATATCCATGACCATGACAATTTTGCATTCTATATTTGTTTTCATTTGGAATTTTTAAAACTAGGAACAATTCATACATAAGAAGCCATAGAGATTATTCTTTCTTCTTTCACCATTTAATAAAGGCAGAATATTTCTTAATGCTAATGTCAGTTATTAAAACCTACATACAAAATATTTTATTGGTTCTAAGGCAAAGTTTGAAAAAGTGGCATTAGTCTCTATTGGAAGGTTGTTGATTGTTTTTCTTAGCAAGGAAAAATATTTTCTCTACTAAGAGAGTAAAACTAGCATGTACACACACACCACCACCCCTACCACTACCACCACCACCACCATCACCAAATCATTGTGAGATATATATATATATATATATATATATATATATATTGCATTTGCTTTTCTAGCATTTAACTTCAGATTGTTTCCTATTAAGATTTTGGAGTGTCACTTTTTGGAAAACATTTTAAACCAGCATTATGGAAGAACATACATATAGCTATTCAAAAGAACTCAGAACCCATTTGGGAATAAGGTCTAAATAAGATTTACAATGCAAACATCAAGTGTGAGCAACAGAGCCATCAACAACTATAATCATTTGAGCTCTTTTTGCAAACAGGGCACTTTTTTTTTCATGAGATACACCCAGTGGGTAGAGGAAATAAAATAAATTTAGACTGTGAATAAACAACATTGTTTGGTGGAAGAAAGGGATAACAAGCTCATAGAAAATTAATAGGCATGCGCAAGGCTGCAAAAATTAAATGACACCAAAGAAATTTGTGAAAGATTTCATAAAAATCCTCCACGTAGTAGCACTCCATTGGCTAGTGTTTGAGGGTGGCTTGTAGGAAACTGTGTGGACTAAGATTGTTCCGGCCTTCATTCCACAGATATGTCTGTGCCAAGTGGCTTTATTTAATTAATTAATTAATTAATTAATTTATTTATTTATTTATTTTGTGGTACTGGGTAGTTGAATCTAGGGGTTCACTCATGCTTTTTGCAAGTGCTCCAATGCTGAGCCAAATTCCCAGCCAATTTTTTACTTTGTATTTTGAGACAGGGTCTCATTAAATAACACAGGATCCCTGTGGCCATGAACTTGGAATCCTCCTGCCTCCACCTCCCGAGTCACTGGGATTAAAGGTATATGCCACCAGGCCCATGCCAAGTGGGTTTATACTGCCCTTGCGGTTGCTTTGGTACATTTTTTTTCTGTATGATCATGGAAGTGGGTTTAAGGGTATTGTACCCCAATGTTACCAGCTGTCCTGAGGAGTTGCCTTTTGGAAATCTCCACTCAGGTAAAAGCCAGGTTCTTGGCTTTGTTGCAAAAATTAATTTTAGGATGAGAGATAGTACATGCTTCCAGAGTGAAGCATGGGTGTCTAGAGAGAGAGGCACACTTAGGTGTCTCCACCACAGGTGTATGTTTGATTTGGGGCTGTTGAAGTTACATTGCTCAATTGGGTCCCAACAGATATCTAGTATAGATTTATAGGTTTAAAAAGAAGCATTATAAAATGCCTAGATTAGGGCAATTGAGGAAATTCCTACTATACCTAGTTTTATGGAAATTACCCTCACCACGTATCTGTCAGTTTGATGTGCTATGGAGGCTTGCATGTTGCTGTGATGCTGAAAGCTATGTCACTGATATTACAGATATGAGCGGGGTCACTCATGGGGGACAGGCTTCAGCTGAACTTCCAGACTAAGACTAGGGAGGAGGACATGGCTAACTCACTCCCAAAACAATTACCCATTGAAAACCCTATCAATAACAGAGAAACACTGTCAGATATAGTGCTGGAAAATGAACCCCCCAGGTTGTAAGACACCAAAAGACGACTGGGGAAGAGTTGCCTCCTCAAAGTCAAATCTACCTTAATAATGGGACCTCCACTTCCTAATGTGGCATGACTCAAAATGAGAAGGAACAATTGTAAACATCCATTAACTGAAATTATCAAATGATGTCATTAATATCGCCTGCAGCCATAGCCCTGTGGCATCCGATCTTGTAAGATCTTGGAAGCTAAGCAGGGTTAGACTTGGTTAGTGCTTGGATGGGACACTGCCTGGAAACACCAAGTGCTGTAGACTCAGGACACAGACCCCAAATCCCAAAAATCAAACTGCCTTTGAAAGCAATAGAGAAGCACAGACAATAGTGTTTCCCCTGTTGTATGCAGGGTCGCTATGAGTCGGATACTGACTCAATGGCACCTAACAACAACATCATTAATATCACACACAAGTAAAATTTTGCTAAAAAATTTTGCTAAAAATCATTCAAAAGTGACTGCAGCAGTATATAGACAAAGACCTGCTGGAAATCAAGCCAGATTCAGAAGAGAGCGTGGAACCAGGGACATCATTGCTAATGTCAGATGGATATCAGCCAAAAGCAGAGAATACCAAAAATATGTCTATGTTTATTGACTATCCAAAGGCATTTGACTGTGTGGATCATAATAAATTATGGATAACATTTCTAAGAATGGGAATATCAGAGCATTTAATTGTACTCATGAGGAATGGACCAGGAGGCAGTTTGAACAGAATAAGGAAACACTGCCTGGTTTAAAGTCAAGAAAGATGTGCATCAGAGCTGTATCCTTTCACTGTACTTCTTCAATGTCTATGCTGAGCAAATAATCTAAGAAACTGGATTTTATGAAGAAGAATGTGGCATCTTGATTGGAGAAAGACTCATTAGCAACATGCATTATGCAGATGACACACACTGCTTGCTGAAAGTGAAGAGGATTTGACTTAATTTACTGATGAAGATCACAGAACACAGCCTTCAGTATGGATTATGCCTCAACATCAGCAAAACAAAAATCCTTACCACTATGTCAGTAAGCAGCTTCATGATAAATGGAGAAAAGATTGAGGTTGTCCAGGATTTTGTTTTACTTGGTGTTCTACAATCAACACCCACAAAAGCAGCAGTCAAGAAATCAAAAGACGCATTGCATTGGGAAAAGCTGTTGCAAAAGACCTCTTTAAAGTGTTGAAAAGTTAAGATGTCATATCGAAGACAAATGTGCACCTGACTCACGCCATGCTATTTTCATTTGTATCGTATGCTTGTGAAAACTGTACAGTGAGTAAGGGAGACAGGAGAAGAATTAGTGTTTTTGAATTATGGTGCTAGAGACTAATATTGAACATACCATGAACTACCAAAAGAACCAACAGGTCTGAAGCGCAACCAGAATGCTCCTTGGAAGCAAGGATGGCTAGACTGCATCATACATATTTGGGACATGTTATCAATTAGGGACCAATCCCCAGAGAAGAGCATCATGTTTGGGAGAGTGGCAAGTCATGGAAAAAAAATGAAGACCCTCAAGTAGATGGATTGCCTCAGTGTCTACAACAATGGGCTTAAACATAAAAAAGATTATGTCCCTGGCACAGAATCAGGGATGTTTCTTTCTGTTGTACATAAGGTCATTATGAGTTGGACCACACTTGGTGGTCCCCAAGAAAAAAATAACAAGAAAGAAATTACCTAGGTCTGTTAACCTTAATTATAGTCCATAATCTGGTTTGGTGTGATGCCTAGGGATGCTCTGGTTTCTAGGCAGGCAGGTCTCAAGGCTGCCTTTCTCTTCTGGTCATGTTGGAATTCTGGGCTGATAAGACTCTAATAACCTCCCAGGAAGAGAGAAGCCCTTTCCTTCCTATGTGCCCTAATTTTTCTATCTTTCTATCTTGCCTCAATTAGACTGCATGGACTGAGGTATAGTACCGTGCCTTTAGACTTCAGCATTTAGCACTGACTTTGGAATATTGGATCAGTCAAAAATTAGTTTCATTGCACTCTGTGCCAAGTCATAATGACCTTCCTATTGATTTGGCTTTCTGCTAATACTTCTCTATCTTTTTATGTATAGTTCAGTGGTTTTCAGAATTTCTAATATGTGCATAAAATGATGATAATACACAGGATCTATTCAACACTTTGTATTCAGCAGACTCTGAACTCTGTGCTTTGTGTATTACTATCTGTTTTAATCTTTATGATAACTCAGGTATATAATCCTACTGTATACATTGCAAAGATACAGAGACTGAGACATGATAATGTTAAATAATTTGATCAGCCTCACTTTTGCTTTTGTTCACTGAGCTACCAGCTTTACTATGATTTCCACAAAGGTAGATAGCATAGGGTGTAAAATTTTTTTTGGAAGTTTGTTCTAAACACATTATGTACATGTAGACAGTTAATCATAGTTAATCTTATAAGTATGCCAAGAAATTTTAAGAGCCCCAAGAAGTCTCTTTGTTCCCCCAAAGATTTTTTCCTAATGCCTAAAATCTTAAAATTTAGAACCATTTTATTTTTGCTTGAGGCTTTTTGTTCCCTGTTTAAAGGGCAGATATTTCTGGAAGTCTAATTTTAAAAATATTATTGGCCATTAACAAAAGTGTATTTTATCAGCTTTCCTTTTTTAATGAACAAAGTATCATGTGAGCAAGATCAGTAAATATGAAGGCCCTGGATATCTCAAATTGGTAAGAAAAAGGCCGTGCTATGGTAAATATGGCAGATGAAGACATTAGAATTACCAAAATATCAGTTGCATACTGATTTCTAATAGAGCCAGCCCCATTGCTAATACTTTTCAGTGAAACAGTATATATTAGTGGTTATTCATAAAGTTATATAAAATGTTTTATTATGTAGAAATATGGAGTTTTTTGTAATTCATATTTTACATTTTATATGTCTATTCAATATTAATAATGAAATAATTATGTAGTAATTCATTGCTTATTGAAATTTAGAGTGTGGAATTTCTTTAAAGGCATGTATTTCCACGCTAGTGAAAATTCTTCTTAGTCCTATCTTTTCTTTTTCTGACTTGATTGATTGCAAATTTCAAAGATAACCCAAACATACTGATCTGTAAAAAGACACAAAGTAGAAGTAGTGGGAAAAATACAAAGATGAACAAAATACAGCCTTGTTCCATGCAATTGATGGCTCTTTCTCGTGCATTTTCTTGCAGCAGTCATGAAAAAGTCAAGTTTCACATTTATGTCACATGGCAACTTGTTTCAAAGATAGTAGATTCATTTTTAGTTGTAATTTGTTGTTTCTTAATTAGATAATTACAGGTTCTCTTTGTTGAATGAGCTCTATATTTATAGTATGATCTATAGCATTGAGTTCTTGCTCTAAGCCAGTTTCTTCCAGATTCATCAAGCTCTCCAAGATCTGTGCGTTTATGGTATTTGTTCTAATTAACATGGTGTGTTGTGATTTATGAACATAGCCAATTGATTACACACTAATCTAAGCAGATGTGAGGTTAGCTACCATTAGTTGTTTCTTGACAAAATTTCACCTTCCCAGGTCATGAACATATGGTTTGTGTGGGTCCCTTTTGGTGAGATGGGAGGAAAATAGAGGCTTGCAATGAGAAACATTTAATATTACAAAGGAGCTTACCCAAAACAGATTAAATATGGACTGAAGTATACCTAAGGAATGCTTTCCATGTAGCAGAAGAGGATGATCAACTTGGTAATCAATTAGGATAATGTGAAAAGTACAGAGAAATATGAGTAGAGTAACTTGATTGCTTGGTAATCAAACTGTAGTACATACATTTTCTCCTAATGAGTTTGTGAACTCTCTTTTTCAGTATTTTCTTTTTCCTTTGCTAACTTCTTAAAGTGGATGCAGTCAGCTACAATTACGCCTGTTATCTTCTCTGATAATTAAAATTGTGTTTCTCCTCAAAGAATGCCAGCAACAAATTACGGAGAAAACCCCTAGAATTGAAGATATGTGACCTTGTCACAGTAAGCTGATCACATTCTCCCATGGCGAGCTACCACATGAAGCTTCTATAGGACAGCCCTGCCAGAGATTCCTATCCCTTCCTATCCCTCAACATAATAGGAAGAGGTAGTGATTCTTCCGAGCAAAAGCATACCCTCTTGAGTGGTCTATCATACCACAGACCTCCCAGAAAGCAAGAAATGTTCATTTTCCACTCCTTTATATAAGTATATAGCATACATTTTCTTATAAAACCTTGGAAAAGTAAGACTGTTCCCTACATCCATTAATTTCCAGGAAGATGAT
>VMDO01010509.1:0-71361 GCA_007922755.1 Pedetes capensis | reverse complement strand
GTAACCTATATGAATAATGCTTATCAAATTGCATATATGAAAATTGTCACAACGAAAAGCATGTCAAAATGAATCACATTATGATGTACATTAAAAATTTCTAATAAAAAATATAGAACTATGACTGGGTACTGTGACTCACATCCATAATCCTAGAGACTCAGGAGGTGGAGGCAGGAGGATCACAGGTTCAAGGCCAGAAGCAGCCTACATAACTGAGTGAAGTCCTGTCTCAAGATAAAAAATAAAAAATTGGCTAGGGGTGCAAGCTCAGTGGTAGAGCACTTGCAAAGCATGCATAAGGCCTAGGTCCAATCCCTAAGAACTACAAGGAAAACAAAAGAAAAGAAAAAAAACATAAAGTTATGAAAATATGGTGTCAATTTTAAAATATCAGTATAAAATAACATACTGTAACAGAGCATAGAAACTGAAGAAAAATTATAAAGAAGTAAGAAAATAAAATTGATATTTTTAACATTTCCTAAATCTGACAAACAGAGCAAAGTTTAATAACTGAATCTTTCCTTGAATAAGGAGACTGAGGAAGTGATTTGATTGATTGTATAGTTTATATGGAAACTTTAAGCTTCAACTTAAGAAATGTTCCACCAAAACTCAGAAATATATATAATTTTTTGAGTAAGTACACAAAACCCACAGGGGAAACAGGGCAAATGTCCAAAATAGAAAAGTATTAAGTATCCAACTCCACAATAAAAATGAACTCTAATATTCATGATCTTGCTGTTGCAGAGGATTTTGTTTCACAGTTCCAAGGAAAAACATAAAAATTATAGAATTGGCTGGTGCAGTGGCGCATGCCTATAATCCCAGCAGCTGGGGAGGCAGAGGCAGGAGGATCACAAGTTCAAGACCAGAGGCAGTCTGCGTAATTTAGGGAGACCCTGTCTCAAAAGGTAAAAAAAAAAAAAAAAAGAAAAGAAAAGAAAGAAAGAAAGAAAAAGAAAAAAATGGGCTGGGGACACAGCTCAGTGGTCAAGCACTTGCAAAGCATGCAGATGCGAGGCCCTGGGTTCAACCCCAAGTACCAAAAAAAAAAAAAAATTGTAGACTTGGACCAGTATAAGAACTACAACATAATCAAGGTTAAGATATCTTTCATTAGCTAGCATCCAAGAAACCCTACAACCTAACCTTGCAGGTTTCCACGTCCCCGGTCCAGTTCCATTGAAACTTATTTCTTTTTAGTCCCTTATAACCAGAAATTAATAATTCAATGCTCCTCATGAAAATATCTTACTAGACTCTCTGAGATGACTTCCCATTTTTACTGCATGGATAATGGACATCAAATTCATAAATCCTGCTTGCCCCTTTATTGTTCAGAATTACATAGAAAAGTCTCCCTAATTAAAGCCTTATTAATAATTACATAGTATCTCCCTTGATAAATGACTTAGAAGTAGAAATTGGTTAGTTTTCCCCAAATTGCAGAAAAAAAATGCAGGAGGTGTGGCTGGAGAGATTATTGAAATGGTAATGAGGAGAGCCTGACTATAATCAAAAATGATTTATCCAGAACACGTAGGGAAGAATGATAATGATAGATAATGCTGAGTTCTTTTAATGAGCCAAGTATTAGGGCAAGTGTCTGTACTTTCAGCTGAAACAGCATTGAACCAATCTTATGTTTGAAACCTCCAATATCCCAGTAATAAATGGTATATTACACTAAATATATTTTTCTCAAAGTACTGGCAAAGAATAGCTTATCGTAATTTTGCAAACCATATCTAACTCTACTCCACATTTCTCTCTTTTTTTTTTCTTGGATTAGACAGACAAATAGGGGATTTTTTTGTCTTGATGGTAGCAGAAATTCATGGGTTTCTAAAAACAACATGCAATCATTAATCCAAATGTAGAACTACCTAGTCTATCTCTCCACATTGGAAATTATGTGCTGACACCTAAGATTTAAAAATGAAACAATAAGGTATAAAGAATTGGGTACAACAATAAAATGTTCTTCAATAATATAATATGTACCAGGCACCATTCTAAGAATTGAGATTAGAAAGAACAGCACAAAGATTCCTCCCTATTAGACCTTGAATTCTTTTGGAAGGTACTAGAAAAAAGTGAACAAATACACAATGTGAAAAGTTTTAATAAGACCATGGAAATTTTTAGAAAAAATACACAATCAGGGTATAGAAGTAATGGAAACGAGAATGTTTTCTATAAATAATAGTAATAAAACTATGTCTTGAAGGCCAAATCTGGTGTAAAGGAAGATTTATTGGAACACAGTCAACCTAATTGTTTATATCACTGTAAAAGCCAACTGTCTTGTTGCCATTAAGGCTGTGTTTTCTGCCCATAGACCATTGCACATCATCCAAAATGGAATTAGCTGTTTTGACTGAAGCATTTATTGCCACTGCTTTTAGGAACACCCAAGTTTGAGACCCTTCGTCAGCACCCTTTGTCAGTTCAATTCCCAGCATCAGAAAAATGGGAGAAGGGCCTGGCAATCCACTCCCAAGGCAATCCCAAAGCACTCAGCCATTGAAAACCCTGTGAAGTTTGCTATAAGTCGGATACCGACTCGATGGCACCTAACAACATTTCTCCTTCGATTAGACCCCAAAACATTATCATTTTGCTACCTCCTAAAACTAGACAAAATCCCTCCTCCTTTAATTGTATCATGTACCATAGTAGTAGAAATATCTTTTTTACACAAGAACACAAATTGTTTGAATTTCTTTTATGATATTTAGCTGTTTTTTAAATGAGATATTAGTGTTCACATTTTGAAAGAGTAAAAGTCAACGACAACAAAAAATAGTGTAAGAGACTAGGGATATAGCTCAGTGGTAGAGTGCTTGCATGGGAAGTGCACAAGGCTTGGGACTTTATCCCCAGCACTGAAATAAACAGGAAACAGATAAACAACACACACACACACACACACACACACACACACACACACACACACACACACACCAAAACCAAACTGAAATAAAAAAAGGATTATGCTTCTTTTTTCTTCCTTCTTTTGCAATATGAACTGATATGAAATGAACTATGGTGGAGTGACATTAAACCAAAGATAACTAAAGTACATATTTAACATATTCCTTGCCTGTTTCATTTCCTTATGATAGGTTTCACGCATTGTACATTTTAGTCAAATCAAATTTTAATATCTATGGCAGTTCTAACCTTGCTTTCCCTCTGTCCTTTCTTTTCTTCCCTGTACAAAAAGAAAACCTTTTCTTTTCCCCCTGTACAAAAACAAACCTGTAGAAAGAGAGACTCAATAAATAGCATTTAATGAATATATGTGTTAAGTTTATTTTGAAAAAAAATGGAATAAGTGGAAAAAGTAAAAGTCGAAATTTTAAGTGACAGAGACAAACTATTTATACAAACATCTATATAATCCCTTTTGCCTCAATCCTTGTTTGAAAATGTGATGGAAGTGCCATTGAATATCCTGGGATATATGCTATTATATGCTTTTATAAAAATTTTTGACAATTAATTTGCAAATAGAAAACCCTACTTTCTACAATACAGTATGTGTTACGGCATAAAGTCTTAGAATTTGCTTTGTTATGAAGATACCTGAGTTTGCGTGCTTGGTCTGGACTATCATGTTTATGGCCAGTGATTTAAACTTTTTGAACCACATGTTCTTCTGTAAAATGAGGCCATGATGCCAGTACATGTTAGGGCTTCAGAGAGTGTTAGTAATTAAAAAAAAAAAGCAGTGTTTAAAAAACAGAAAATATCCAAAACTATTAGCTTATAGGATAATAGCTGGGTTTTAGATAAAAATTCATATAATAAAACTTTGCCATTCTTAAGTCAATATATGTACAGTTTGTTCCACTCATATTTTGAGTGAGATGAGAGCAGAGCAGTGAAATTTTCTTAAAAGTATGTGTTATCTGTACATTGTCTCAAGAAAAGGATTATAATTTACATTGATAAATAAAATGAATATTGAATTTTCTACATGTGACCCTTTAAAATCTGAAAACCTGAGTGATCATCTGAACTGAGATATTTGAGGAATGCATGCAATTTCAGCTATATAATAAAGATGAGGGTTTTTTTGTTGTTGTTTTTTATTTTTTCTTTTTCTGTTTTTGAATCCAGGTCTCATGCACAGTTGTGCTTCACCACTGAATCACATCTGTAGTCTCACTCCTCTTTTTTCACAAGTCCATGTTTTAATTGTAGAATGAAGGAAGGTTGGATTACAAGTATCAATTTCAGTTAGATAGGAGAATAAATGCCAACAATCTACACTACAGTATAGTAACTACATTTCATGTAGTTCATTTCTAGTTCTACATCATGAAGAACTAGGATAGAGGATTTCAAAGGTTCAAAACATAATGAAATAAGGAGTTAGACATGGTAATTACCCTGATTCATTTATTATACACTGTATACATGTATCAAAATATTATGGGTGCATACCATAAATATGCATAGTTGTTGCTGTTAGGTGATATCTAGTTAGAGTCTCACTGATAGCAATCCTACATACAACAGGCAAAACGATATTGTTAGTGCTTCTCTGCTATTCATAGGATTTTTAATGGCTGACTGGTTTTTGAGAGTGGCTTGCCAGGTCCTTCTTCCAAGTCTTCAGTGCCTGGTGTTCCCAGTTGGTCTTCCAGGTACTAATCAGGCCTTACTCTGTTTAACTTCTGAGATCTGATGGGATCAGATGCCACTGTGCTGCAGCTGCAGGCATGCGTAATTACTACATGTTAATTAAAACAGAAAATAAAATTTAAAAATAAATACAATTAGAAAAATAAATTTATTCTGAGCAGGTAGAAGGAAGGGGACAATAAAAATCACAGCATATTAAGATAGTTGAAAATTCCTTGAGTTAAATACCTGATTGAGCCAGGTACTGAGTGTATGCTTGTAGTCTCAGTGCCTCAGGAGACTGAGAGGTAGGAGGATGCATGTGAAGTCAGATAGTCAGGGTGCAGTTCAGAGGTAGGGCACTTGCCTAAAATGAGTTAGGCCCTTGGTTCAACCCACTAGTACTGTAAAAAAAATCTGTATGCACACACACACACACACACACACGCGCACACACACACACACACACACGTGCGCGCACACACACACACACACACACACACACACACACACACACACACAAATACATCCTGGAGCAGGGTCTGACCTGAGAATTCTTGGTGCTATATGCTTGGAAGAAGGACCGAGAAGCCCATTCCTGAAAGAATCATCCATCAAAAACTGTATGAATAGCAGAAAAGCAATGACAATAGTGTTGGGCATGGCACAGTGTCAGGTAGTGCTTTGTTCTGTTGTACATAGGATTGCTATGAGTTGGATCTTACTTGATGGCACCTAACAAAAATAACACATATACATTAATAATGAATAATGCTGACTTCAAGTGTCTATCTGGTTCTGCTTTTTGTGAGACTTTAGGTTTAAGCTTAATAAAGAATAAAGCTAACTTCCTAATCTATTCAATTGGATATTTTTGTTTCATTTTATCCTTTTTTATTAAGTTAGTACCCAGTTCCTTTTAATTTTTATTTTGCAGACAGGATCTTCTTGTTGTACAGGCTGGCCTATGGCCTGAAACCTGAGATCCTCCTGCCTCAGCCTCCTGAGAAGTACTAGGCTTTAAGGAATGAATTTTTTTTTATTAGAAATTTTTGATGTACATCATAATGTTATTCATTTTGACATGTTTTTCATTGTGGCAATTTTCATATATTCAATTTGATAAATATTATTCATATAGGTTACTCCTTACCCTCCCCTTTGCTGCCCCCCTCCCCCCACTTCGCATCTAAGTTTCCCATCCAAGTCTTCTCTATCTTTTACTTAGTAGTATTTTTCTATATGTCCTTGGGTTCCAGTTCTGTTTAAGATAGAAACTTTTCCTGTAGTGGTCTTTGTTTTTATCTTGTTAGAACAATCACATGCGATTTCTAGTCCATTTATATTGACATCATTCTTACCTTCCCTCCCCCCCTTTTATTATGATACGACCTTTGAGTGGGATTTTTCCTTCTTGTAATTTTGAATCAGCTCCCTCATATGAGTGAGAACATGTGGTGTTTCTCTTTCTGAGCTCATGTTCGTTCACTTAAAATAATTTTCTCTAATTCCATCCATTTTGCTGCAAATGACCTTATTTCATTTTTCTTGATTGCTGAGTAGTATTCCATTGTGTATATGTTCCATAGTGTTTTTATCCATTCTTCTGTTGAAGGGCATTTTGGTTGATTCCATATCCTTGCTATTGTGAAAAGCGCTGCATTGAACATGGAGATTCAGGTGTCTCTGTGGTATGATGACCCATCTCCCTTTGCATAAATTCCCAATAGTGTTATAGCTGGGTCATATGGTAGATCTATTTTTAGTTTTTTGAGGTACCTCCATATTGATTTCCACAGTGGTTGGACCAATTTACAGCTCCACCAACAATGTAAGAGTGTTCCCTATTCCCTGCAATCTCGCCAGCATTTGTTGTTGTTTGTTTTATTGATCTTGTCCATTCTTAATGGTGTAAGGTGAAATCTCAGCGTTGTTTTGATTTGCATTTCCCTAATGGCTAAGGAATGAATTTTAGAGCAAATGTCTATTAATGACAGAAAGATTACCTTGTTATTAATCAAAATTGTCATTTTATCCTGCTATCTCATTAAACAATAATTCATGATAATTAGTTCAAATGTGTTTGTCTTTAAAACTGATATTGGGAAAATATCCTAATAACAACTCAGACTTTACTCTTCCTTGATTCATTGGTAACAGAAAGACATGTACTGCTTCCCTCTCTCCAGTAGGAAACACTACTATGAATGGATCTAATGACTGTTTTAAGACTATTAAAATATGCATTTATTTACTGAACAAGAATAAGCAGTAAAAGAGAGGTGCAGAAAACTTTCAAATATTTCCTTTTCCCTCTTTTATCACTAGGGATTCTTCAAGACGTGGTGGCTTTAAAGAATCATACTTTTTTTTTTTCAGTACTGGGACTTGAACCCAGGGCCTCGCACCTGCATGCTTTGCAAGTGCTGGACCACTGAGCTGTGACCCCAGCCTTTTTTTTTTTTTTTTTTTTTTTTTTTTTTTTTTTTTTTTTTTTTTTTTTTTTTTTTTTTTTTTTTTTTTTTACTTTTTTGAGACAAATGGAAATTTCTTTGTTTTAATTTGGTGAAAATACAATATTAACTGTGACTACAGATCTTTGTGCCTTCAATTAGTCAATGTATCCAATGGAGGATATTCAAAGAATATTTATATTTCAAGAATATTTGTTTCATTAATAAAAAACCAGAATCCATGACTTTTGAGGTGTTTCTTAGTATTCTAAGATTTCTAGTCTAGTACCAATTTTTTTGTTTCTGGTGATTCTATCTTTCTACTTCAACTCATAAATCTTGGAGTCATTATTTATTCTCTCTTTAATTCACACTACAAATCTAATTATTAGGCCTGAAAATATATGTTATCTAAAGACATGTACCTCAATGTCATAATGAATCAAATGTGTAATATGGATCAAAGTTGCCAAATAATTCTGAGTTTTTTGTTTCTCATCTATAGGGTAGGGAATAATAATACCTATCTCAGGATTATTAGGAGCACGAATAAGGACATTTTGAAAATTTATACATGAGTGACACATAGGGATTATTTCTTATAGTTCTGTTTTCTTATATTTTGTCTCAATACCACATTAAGTTTAAAGTTTCTTAATAAATTCAGCAACCACGAAAAAACACATTACTTCAAATTCTAGCATTAAATCCATGAATAGTGCAATATACTAAATAAGCCTAAAACAAATCAGGACAATTGTTGTAATTTTCCTTTAGTCACTCTTTGTTTATCCATAGATTACATCTCTTAACTGGAATAGGCCACCACATATCTGACAATTTGCCACACTGTGGGGGCTTGTGTGTTGTGATGAGGCTGAAAGCTATACCCCTGGTATCTCAGATACCAGCAGGGTTACCCATGGTGGACAGGTTTCAGCTGAATTTCCAGACTAAGACAGACTAGGGAGGAGGTACTGGCAAACCACTCCCGAAACAACTAGCCATTGAAAACGCTGAGGATAGCAAAGAAAAACTGTCAAAAATAGGGCCAGAAAATGAGCCCCCATATTGGAAGGTACTCAAAAGACTACTGGGGAAGAGTTACCTTCTCAAAGTAGAGTCTACCCTGAAATGGAGTAAAGCCTGAGGGACCTCCGTTTGCTGATATGGCCAGACTTAAAATGATGAGAAACAACTGCAAATATCCATTAATAATTGGAACATGGAATGTATGTAGTATGAATCTAGGAAATTAGAAATCATTAAAAGAGAAATGGAAGAAACAAACATTGACATTCTAGGCATCAGTGAGCTAAAATGGACTGACATGGGCCATTTTGAGTCAGATTATCATATGGTCTACTATGCTGGGAATGATAAACTAAATAGAAATGAGGTTGCATTCATCATCAAAGAAGACATTTCAAGATCTGTCCTGAAATACAATGTTATCAGTGATAGAATATACATTCATCCACAAGGAAGGCCAGTTAATTGGACTATTATTCAAATTTATACACTCACCACTAAGGCCACAAATGAAGAAGGGAAGATTTCTACCAGCTTCTGCAATCTGAAATAGATCAAACTTGCAATCAGGATATACTGATAAGCACTGGTGACTGGAATGCAAAGCTTGGAAACAAAGAATGTGGCTCAGTAGTTGGAAAATATGGTCTTGGTGACAGAAAGGAAGCTGGAGATCCCATCATAGAATTTTATTAGACTACTGGCCTTTTCATTGCAGTGCATTTTTTCAACAAGACAAACAGAGGCTATACACATGGATTTCACCATGTGTACATGGAACATGCAGGAATCAAACTGACTACATATGTGGAAAGAGACAATGGAAAAGCTCTATATGAAATGTCAAAACAAGATCAGGTGCTGACTGTGGATCAGACCATCAACTTCTCATATGCAAGTTCAAACTGAAGCTAAAGAAAATTAGAACAAGTATACGAGAGCCACGGTATGACCTTGAGTATATCACACTTGAGTTCAGAGACCACCTCAAGAATAGGTTTAATGCATTAAACACAAATGATGAGACTAGATGAGTTGTGGCATGACATAAAAGATATCATTAAAGAAGGAAGCACAAAGTTGTTTAAAAGACAAGAAAAAAGAAAAGATCAAATTACATGTCAAAAGAGGTGCTGGAACCTGCCCTTGAACATCAAGCAGCTAAAGTAAAAGGATAACATGATGAAGTCAAGAATCTAAACAGAAGATTTCAAAAGGCAGTTTGAGAAGACAAAAACAAATATTATAATGACATGTGGAAAGAGCTGGAGGCAGAAAACCAAAGGAGAAGAACACATTCTGTGTTTCCCAAACTTAAGGAAGTAAAGAAGAAATTTAAGCCTTGAGTGGCAGTAGTGAAAAATTCTACAGGGAAAATGTTAAATGATGCAGGAAACATCAAAAGAAGATGGAGGGAATATACAGAGTCATTATACAAAAGAGAATTGGTAGATGACCAACCATTGCAGGAGGTTGCATATGAAGACGAACCAATGCTATTGAAGGACTATTGAAGGACGAAGTAGAAGGTGCCTTGAAATAACTGGTGAAATGTCCCGTCCTGCGGGACCCTAGTTATTCGCGGGGGTTGATGGGGACCTGTCTGAGAAGAAATGGGTGAGAGAGAGAAACGAGACCAAGCAAGTAGTTGTCAAGGTCTGACTTTATTAAAACGAAACCCTTCTTTTAAGCTTGCAGGAATGAGGAAGTAGGCTGGGAAAAATTTTATCTCAGTCAGCTGAAGGCCGTGGCTGGCCCCAGTCAAAGGCTGCAGCTGGCAGGTGGTCTGTAACCTATTGTGGTTAATTGCCGGCCATCAGTCATGCAAAAAGATCACGTAGTTCCCGGTAAAAAAGGAAGCCAAGAGAGTATAGAACTCAGGTGGCCTCAGCTCCCAACAGTGAAACACAAGGCTCCAGGAATTGATGGGATACCAATAGAGATGTTTAAACAAATAGATGTAGCACTGGAGGTATTAACATGCTTAAGCCAACAGATTTGGAAAACGGCTACTTGGCCAACTGACTATAAGAGATCCATATTTGTGCCTATTCCCAAAAAAGGGGATCCAACTGAATGTGGCAACTATTGGACAATATAATTCATATCACATGAAAGCAAAATTTTACTAAAGATCATTCAAATGTAACTGCAGCAGTATATAGACAGGGAATTACTGGAAAATCAAGTGGGATTCAGAAGAGGGCAGCGAACCAGGGACATCATTGCTGATGTCAGGTGGATACTAGCTGAAAGCAGAGAATATCAGAAAGATGTCTATCTATGTTTTATTGACTATGCCAAAGCATTTGATTGTGTGGATCATAACAAATTATGGATAACACTTTGAAGAATGGGTATACCCTAGCACCTAATTATACTCATGAGGATTCTGTACGTAAACCAGGAGGCAGTTGTTCCAAATAGAACAAGAAAACACTGTCTGGTTTAAAGTTGAGAAAGGTGTGCATCAGGGCTGGATACTTTCAACTGTATCTCTTCAACCTCTATGCTGAGCAAATAATCCGAGAAGCTGGAATTTATGAAGAATGCAGCATCAGGATAGGAGGAAGACTCATTAACAATCTGCATTATGCAGATAACAGACTCTGCTTGCAGAAAGTGAAGAGGATTTGACATATTTACTGATTAAGATCAAAGAAAATAGACTTCATCATAGATTGTGACTAAACATCAACCCAAGAAAAATACAACTGGGTCAGTATGCAACATCACAATAAACGGAGAAAAGCTTGAGGTTGTCCATAATTTTGTTTTACTTCCTTCTACAATCAACACCTGTGGAAGCAGCAGTCAAGAAATCAAAAGACATATTTCTTTGGGAAAAGGTGTGGCAAAAGATCTCTTTAAAGTATTGAGAATTAAAGATGACATATTAAAGACAAAGTTGCACCTGACTCATGCCATGGCATTTTTAGTTACATCGTATGGTTGTGAAAGGTGGGCATTGAACAAGAGAGACAAGAGAAGAATTGCTGCTTTTGAATTATGGTGCTGGAGACCATTATTGAATATACCATGTACTGACAAAAGAGCCAACAGATATGTCCTAGAAAATGTACAGAGTACACATTCAAACAGAGTACAAACAGAGTACTCCTTAGAAGAGTACAAACAGAAAAAGAGTACAAACAGAGTACTCCTTAGAAGCAAGGATGGACACACTGTGTCTTACATATTTTGTAAATGTAATCAGGAGAGACCAATCACTGGAGAAGAACGTCATGTTTGGAAGAGTGGCAGGTCAATGAAAAAAAAAAGAAAGAAAACCCTCCAATAGGTGGAATGCCACAGTGTCTGCAACAATCAGCTTAAACATAAATGATATCATGTGCCTGGCAAAGAATCAGGGATTGTTTCCTTCTCCTGTACATAGGGTCACTATGAGTCAGACTTGATTTGATGGCACCTAACAACAACAATCATATTTTTATTTAGTAATTATTTATTTTTATTCTTTTACAATAACAGATGGGCACTACAATGTGAAAGTTTTATATGTATGATTTGGAAATCTAGTAGAAAAATATGTACCAGAAGACCAATAACAGTGTTAACTCTCAAATGGGGTATATAATTACATGCTATTAAAAAGCATGCCTGTTGAGACCTCCTTTATCCCACTCAGCTGACAATCCATACTGACAGTCTTCCCTTGAGCAAGGTAGGTTTTGTCGCAAGAAAGCCTCAACTTGGGACAAGTGAGCTGCAATAAAGCTATATGAAATGAAACCCCTCTCAGGGGACTCAAGGTCTATTGGAGTCACGGTTGCAGGCTGAAAAGTAGTTGAAAATGCAATGTCACAAGTAATGACAGGGACTTTAGATCAAGAAATGTCACCAGGCAATAAAATCCTTATGTACTTATGTGAGTGGTATGGGCTCTTTGCCCTGGAGAAGTTTGAATAGCTCACAAATGCCCTGTCATATTTATTAGAATTAGGTGGTGGTGAAGAATGTACTTAGCATTGAGCTAGATGATTAGAACCAAAATCAGGGATAATGTGTCATTCACAGCTCTAAACAGGGATGTACTGACAATGGGTTCATGCAGTTAGAATTATTTGTGTATAGTTTCCACTGTTAGTCAAATAGTAGTGTTATACCATGGAATGTGTACAATCTGACAGGGCAAGATTGATGTGGCCCTTCTCCTTGGCGTGAAAGCCAAAAGGAACAAGCATGTAGGTGGCAGGTGCATGATAAAGGACTAGAGTGGTTGAAGCTACTTATTTCTGGTAAATACTCCCATGTATGCTGAGCATCCTATAGAGTGCTCTTCCTACATTCTCACTGATTTTGTAATAGACAGCTCTCAGATGGTGTCCACCAACAATACATATAAAATCAAATCATTCATCCCAAACATATCTCTAGGTTTAAGAAATTATATACTCCTGCTTTTTATAAATCGGTGTAGTTATAAATTGTTCCAACCATCCTCTACCAAGCAGGCACATACATGTAATTTCTTCCAGACACTTTCAACTCTTTACAGGGCCAACAAAGGAAACAGTACATCTGATGTCTAGCTGTAAACAGGCTGTTCAGAACCCCTGCCCCCCACTACTATTGCATCAAGGTACGTCCTTTAGTTAATACTGAAATTTAATGGGGAATTTATTCATGAAAAGCTGAAAGAAGAGGATAGCAGGGATAAGTTTGTTTCACAGATGGTTCAGCTTAATATGCGAGAGAAAGTGTATATGGACTGCTACTATGCTATAATGGGAGAAGGGCCTGGCAATCCACTCCCAAGGCAATCCTGAAACAGTCAGCCATTGAAGACCCTATAAGGGTCGCTATGAGTCGGATACCGACTCAAAGGCACCTAACAACAACAACAACAACAACAACAACAACAACAACAACAACGATGACAACAACAACAACAATGCTATAAAGAATTGCATGTAGAAATTCTCTCAGTGAGCAGATCTTTGCGACAAAATGGAGAGATAATGGTGTAAAGTAAGAGTATACAAACTTGCAGTTCATGGAAAACAGTTAAACATACTGAACAGATCATTCAGCTTCCTTACCTGTTAACCATAGTAGAATTTGACACAGTGAGCTGATGAATAAAACACTCACGATGTTAGAATTGAAGGCTACACGAGTTCAAATACATGGAGTCTCTCTCACCAAATAATGAAGCTAACACTGTTTTGGAAAGTCTGAAGAATCAAGAGTTGAGATAAGTTGTTGAGTGGTCAAAATGGAACTCTATCGTGGAGGATTCCAGATACCTATTGTCAACAAAATTTCAAGGAACTCCTTGAATCTTACAGGGATGACTCATGAATTCTTACCAGAATGGATACTTGTTACAGTTATTGGTTTGCATTTCTTGCCTGCACATCTTAATGTAAAACCAATATATGTTGGTTTTCATGCTTTCTGATTTTCCAGCATGGAATGTTGCCTAAACATCACTCAGAAAAACGGACACTTTATGACAAAGTGTCAACTATAATCATAAGATTCTCTGATCCTTCCACAGATCAACCAATAAATGCTGGCAAATTGGAATAGTGTAGTTGACTAAAAAAGATTCAACTGAGATGTCAGCTTGACATTAATGCCACCATCAACAAAGAACTATTCCTTCTGGTTATGTCCACACTCCCTAAACCAATGGCCTTAGTCATACAGTGGGCTCAATAAGTACAATGTATAAGTAGAGGAAACAAGGAGTCAAAGGAATAGTGGCATGGCTTATCATCATGTTCAGTAATTCTAGGAATTTTGATTTCTTTTACTTGGCCTAAAAATCCTGTTTTCCACAGAAGAAATGCTTCTACCTGGGGAAATAGAAAGATATCTACTTACCATAAAAGTTTGGTTATTGCTTGATCACTTTCCCTGAGCCAATATACCAGTGAGTCACAAAGAAAAGGAATTGACATACCTATGAGGATAAGTAACCTGTATAATCATTGGCTATGTAATAAAAGCAAAGAGGAGTATGTCTGCCACTGTAATTTTCCAAAGTCCCTCTTTGATTTACATGTCCAACTTCAGTTATAAATTGACAAATATAGCAACATGATGTAATAAGGATCAAACACTTCACAGCTGAACATCTGGGTGACTCATTCAGGACAGGAGAAGTGTTACATTGCCAAAGGTTAAATAAGAAGAGTTGAAAATAGGGGAGACAGGAGAAGATAAGCAATAGTTAGAGCCTTGGAAACAACGGCACAAGAGTTTGTATTTCATACCACTAACTTTCCTCTTAAACAATTTCCTAGAAATTGTAACCAACAAGAATGAGGACACTGTGATGGCTGAAATGAGTTTAATGTGAGGTGATATTTACATGCAAAGGGTGCACTCTGACAAATGCAGTTCTTATTGCCTTCTAGGTCTCCATTTTGGAATTCTGTGCCTATCTCTCAGTCAGTGTGCATGCCTCCCCCCCTTATTAGTTCACAAAGTCCTCTGTTTTTGGAGAGTTGCCTTCAACTGGCAGAAGGTGCATCTGAGAGAGGGACTGTCCCACTGACCAGTCTTCCTCATTACATTAATGTAATGGACAGCTCACAGAGTGTGATCAACTGATAAGTTACAAAATTCTGACTCCTTTGTCTTGAGGAAGAGGTAGCAGTATAATGTGAATCATTCTTTAAACCATACTGTAGATGAAGCAAATTCATGACCTTATTTGAAGTGACATTTTAGGTTGTTTTTCCCCTTCCTTCATTTTGTAGTTTAAAAGTAAAAAAAAAACACTCCCTAAATAAATTAAGACTATCTGGATTATTCACTCCATTCACTACTTATTGAGAATAGAAATTGGAATTTGTTATGACCATAAATTTCATTTCTAGGGTATACCAACAAAAAGTGCATACATTGTACATCAAATAGCATGTAAAGATTTGTTCATCATAGCATTGATCATAATAGCCTCAAACTGGAAATAAACCAGAGGTTCACAAGTTCAATGCAAGTAGATATTCTACCATTTCTTATATTTTCATTTCACTGCCTTATATTTGAGAATAGTACATGCCAGACTTTGTTTCCCAAAGAAAAGTACAAGAGAATCTCCCATACTATATACCTTCCTTCAACCATAATGACCATAATACTCCTCCCATCTAGTGATGTTTTCTAAAGTTCCTTCACTTAACATGGCTTTTCCCTTCATTATTACTTTTAGGAACAATGTATGGAGGGAATGATACAAAGTGAATTTGGGGGATAGATTTCACTTTGTTTTCTCAGGATATTTAGTCTTGGCACCCAGTCATTCTCTTGTGTAGAAGCCCAAACTAGTCTCTGCAGACACCATAACCATAGTCTCGGCCATATTCCCAACAGAAATTCCAACTAACAGCAAACATCAGTTGCTAGACATGTGTGTAACCATGGGGTTACAGTCACCAAATCATCTCAGGACTAAGACACCAAATCATCTCAGGACAAGATAAACAAAAACAAACCATCTTTGGTGTGACCTGTCATCATTCTCTACCCCACACAGAGTTCCTGTGAATAATAAAATTATTGATTTATCCCATTGTGTTTTTGAGGTTTGTTATGTGGCATTAAAAACTAGAATACATTATATTTAATAGTAAAGTGAGTACCTTCACATGGATATGTTTCACATAATGTTCAGTGAAAAATGCTCATAATGTTGAGTTAAGAAATTATATGATATATGCATTGTGAGATTGCCTTTTTACAAATATTAGGAACAGGCTAAACTAAACTGTGCTATTGGAAATCAAAATAAAATTTATTTTTAGGATAAGAAAAAATACAATGATTTGAGGAGGCATGAAGTTGACTTGGATGCTGGTAGAACTCTTTTTCCTGACTTGAGCAGTGGTTACATGGGTGTGCTCATTTTGTAACAATTCATCAAACTGTGCATTTAAGATTTTTTAAAAATCCCCATGAATTATATAAACTAACATTTACTTTAACAAATGCTGGAATTAGACTCCATATTTTGGTATTTTATGTTATATATATATATATATATATATATATATATATATATATATATATGGTGTTTTATCATTTAATTTTGGATATATCATTTGCTTTGGTATTTTGAGTTACTTGTATATTCTTTAAAAATTCAATGTAAGAACATGTGCACTTTCAAGAGATAATAAGCAACCCAATTCTTTATTAAGTATAAAGTGTAAGAAATTATTTGCTGCATTTGATTCTGACAACCTTAGAAAAGAAAAATTATTTGTGAACACTGGTTATTTTTTATATTTATAGCACTATCATTTTTATTTTAAAATATTCCACTACTCTAGATCTAGATTTCTAAAACACATACCTAAAATTTTATTATTCTTTAAAACCAATATATCATTTGTTGTATATTTTCTAAGTAATGAATTTAGACTATTGTGAAATTTCTAACTTCTGAATGAAATATCTATTAATAATTTATATTTAGTGAATTGTTCCATTCAAAACAGTAAAGTGTTCAGATCTGTATAGGAAAAATTGGCTTGGGGTTTAGCTCAGTTGGTAGGGTGCTGCTCTGTGCTCTCTGAAACCCTGGGTTTAATCCCCAGTACCAAAAAAATGGGAGAAGGACGTGACAATCCACTTCTGAAGCAATCCCCCCCACCCCAATCAGCTATTGAAAGCCCTATGAATAGCAGGGAAGCAATAACACAGTGCCAGGCATGGCATATCTTTGGAGGATGCTTCGTCCTGTTATACATAGTCTCACTATGAATCTGACTGGATTTAAGGACACTTAACACCAATAGGAAAAATTACTACTAAATTACATTGATCTAATTCCAAATCCAGAACAGAGAGAGAGAGCAAAAGAGTTAAGCTTTGTGATGCATATAAAACTCAAATCGAGGAAAATACTCTCTGGAAGGAGAGCAACATGTATTGCTAAAACTCACAAAAGTTTTGTATTGAGTGGAAGGATAACTATTCCTAAAAGGCCTTAATTCCAAGCTAGGCTTGGTAGGAGTCCCTGTATTCCAGCGCTCAGGAGTCAGAGATTAGTTTGAGCCACCCAATGAGTTTCAGGTCATATGCCAGAAAGAGAGAGTGAGAGCGAGAGCGAGAAAGAGGAAGGGAAGGACGGAGGGAGGAAGGAAGGGTGTAATTCTACATTTCTACATGGTCTTTTGGAATCTAGAAAAAATTACCTTCTTTTGGAATCTAGAGAAAATTGCCTTATTAACACTCATTTTTCATTTGGTAAAAATAGCCTCTAATCAATATCCATGCTATAATTTGAAATTAGAAGCTCTTTCTAACAGTCATTTTAGTTTAATAACTTTTCAGACGTATCTTCCAATTTTAATTAAAACAGTTGATATTTAATTAGATCAGCTGATGTGATTTTAATAGTGATACTAAATTGCATTTGAGCTGAGATTTAGCTCAGTTGGTAGAGCGCTGCTCTGCAGTCTCGGAGTTCCTGAGTTTGATCCCCAGCACCAAAAAATGGGAGAAGGATGTAGTAATCCACTCCCCAGGTAATCTCAAAACAGTCAGCCACTGAAAACCCTCTGAGGATTGCTATGAGTTGGACATAACTCGAGCACCTAACAACAAATTGCATTTATGCCAAAGCTAAAAAATGGAATTGGAATCTATCAACCTGAGGTTCCATTTTATAAAACTAAGACCTCCAAAGGCGAATTTATTTCCATCTTAACATTGCATGAATTTGAAGAAGTCATAACACAGTTGATTATAAAAAAACATAATATGTCTCAAATAAACAGAGCTCATTTGTTATATAATTCAAAGTCTGATTATATTTTTTATAAAATATTCTTAGTGATAACAAAGAAATATTTTATTAGACAGTCCAATGATTAACTAAAATTAAACTAGCTGATTGTGATTATAGATTACCGAACATTAAGAAACTTTACTTTTGTTGAGAAATTAACTTCAGAGCCTAGAAATATGCCAAGGGATGATAAAGAAATAAGATTAAATATCCTAACATTGTACTTCTTTACCATAATGGGTTTTCTTTTAGAAAAGTGTGTCCTTTTTACTAATATTATTTGCATTATATAAGACATTATAGGAGTCCTGAAAATACTTAAATAGCTTACTGAACTTTCTTTATAAAGTTTCAAGGAAAGTTAATAGGATTTGAGACTTGTACACTATTTTTCTATTCTTTCATCTTTGTGTTTTGAAAATTTAAGGAAAAAAAAAAACAGAACCATAACAAGCATGGTAGCTCATGTTTATAATCCTAACAATTCACAAGGAGAAGGCAGAAGGATAGCAGGTTTGAGGCCAGAGGCAGCCTGCATAACTTAGATCTTATCTCAAGGTACAAAATGAAAAATGAGCTGAGGTGTAGCCCAGTGGTAAAGCACTTGCAGAGTATATGTGTCAGGTCCTGGTTTCAGCACCTAAGTACTATGTACACACACACACACACACACACACACACACACACACACACACAAATAACCACTGGGCTTTAAGAGTCAGCTTAGTGTGATACAAAAGCTATATGATTTGGAGTAAATAATCCTAGGTTTGAGTATTAACTACTATTCATCAACTGAAAAATCTTTGGTTATAAATTTCTATGAAAATTAATTCTTTCCTCTTGCTTATACAGTGATCAAAATAATTTTGAAAGGTACCATCTATATAGTACTCTGAATTTCCAAATATGAAGGATATTGTTGAACATCAAAGTAAATTACTGATCGTGGAGAATGTTTGCAATTTGAAAATAAAACCATATATTTGAATTTCTGTAATAGAATATACTTTATACTGCTTTATTGATTTTCCAATATATCACCACAAAGATACTAAAATCAGTCTCATAGATGAGTTTTCTTGGTGTCCTAAGCTTTATTATATGGTATTATGCAACTGAAGTATCAATGTCTAGTATGTGTTATTACATTATTTGAAAATTATAGTATCCCATTAATCATGGAATCACAGAATTTAATCTAGAAAACACTTACCAGTGAGCTATTCAATTAAATTTCTCTCCTAAAATATGAAAACCTCTCCAGAAAGAATTAAAGCATATGTATGGCTATTCTTTGGAGAATAAATTCATACTTGGTCAGTTATTCCTTTAGTAAATACACATAATGACATTATAAAAACATTTTCTTTCCCATCCTCAAACATTTATTTCCCCTAAAACTCTTTTCCCAAACAGAAAAGACCTATAATATCTTTTCTTTGTCAGAATGACAAAGAAACTCAAAGGCTTTTCCAAATTCAAAGATCAACTTTGTCCTATTTGAACACCAAGTCATCAATTATAAGGCAGAAGCAAATACTATTGCCATATTTTTGTGTTTTTCTTTTTGTTTCTTTAGAATCTGAGGATTCTTACTGGGGAAATGTTAGGGTTTTGGAGACTAGACAGAACAAATAACTATATTCTGGTATATGTATATATGTATAGACAGAAGAAGAATTTGTGGTTTTGAGTTATGGTGCTGAAGACGAATATTACATATACCATGGAATGTAAAAGGAATCAAAAGGTCTGTCTTAGAAGAAATGCAACAAGAGTGCCCCTTGGAAGCAAAAATGGCTGGACTACATCTTATGTTTTGGACATATAGCCAGGAGAGTGCAATCCCTGGAGAAGGGAATCATGTTTGAGAGAGTGACAGGTCAAAGAAAAAAACAGGAAAACCCTCAACAAGATGGATTGACACAGGGTCTGCCACAATGGGCTTAAACATAAAAAATGATGTGTGCCTGGCATAAAATCAAGAAGTGTTTCATTCTGTTGAACATAGGGTCAATATGAGTTGGACACTACTTGATGATACTTAACAACTATATATGTGTGTGTATGTGTGTGTATTCTTTTCTTAACAATTTTTTAGCCATCTGGATTAGCTTTAATGGAGAAAAAAAAGACAACTCACTTTCCACATTCATAAAAGAATGGAAGAGGACACTTATACAAATAAAAACTAATGTCCCAGTTCCAGAATTCCATTACAGAATAATTGTGTAGTAACATTGTAGGGGAACCAATTTAAATCTAGTTTAAGCACTAGGACTGATAAAAAAAAAAAATCCTTCTAATGACAACCAAGAAAAATATGAAAAAAAGAAAGAGACATTAAATGGAGGGATATTTTATAAGGGTTGTATTATTTTTCTATATTCTAGACTCTGAAACTGGAGAGTAGATGGCCACTTTGCTAGATTTCTCAATAGAAAAACAAATAGGATTAAGTCACTATTAAATCATGCACACAGAATTATTTAAAATTATTTGTTATTTGATTGTGTATGTGTGTAAAAATATCAATCTAAGCATTAGGTGAAATCCATTATAAACTATTTTTTTTATTTTGAATAGCATATGGTTGATTACTTTTAAATAAGGTTTTATAAAATATTTAAGTTATTACATATCAATGATCAGTTTATTGCCTCTTAGTTCCAAATTGACTACTTTTGCCCTGTTTCTATGGTACGATTGCTGGGTCCTGTAAACACTTCAATTTTGCAGCTGCTGCTATAACAGGTCTTGAGGAACAAATGAACATTGAATATTTTTGACCTGACCTGGACCTTTCTTACACAGTAGCATCTTGGCTAGTAGTTTGCAGAGATGTCCAAGATGTACAACCCAGCAAGTTTTACCTGAAACACAAGTGTCTTCCAAGTAAGCTTTGTTTGAAACCCAGAATGTATTTTGTTTACCATCCATAGTCCCTGGAATCTTGGAGAATGTCTCTATTTTCCAGTGGGCCTCAGACACAATTTCTCCAAATAAGGTACATATATTAGGCTTGGCATTGGTGGAAACCGTCGCCGTTGTTTTTTTTCTTTGATTCACTCATTTGTTTTAAATGTATTTCTAAATAACAACTGTGTTAAAATTTCTCTGTTCAAATTTTTGATGTTGTATCTGTCTCCTGGCTGGACCTTAAACAGATATACATTCTTACAAAATTACCTTCTACTTTTAATTTCTTTCATTTCCATTTCACAGGTATTAAAACAAAATACTTGGGAATCAGAAAGCCTCAGTTTGAATTCTAATTCTGCTGCTTACTATCTTAGTGAGGTTTTTTTTAATTGGAAATTTTAAATGTACACCTTAATGTGAAGCATTCTGACGTGCTTTACATTGTGACATTTCCATATATGAATTTTGATGTACATTATTCATATAGGCTCCCCCTTACCCTCCCATATGCTTCCCTCCCCCACCCTCCCCATCTAAGTCTTCTCTATCTTTTACTTGGTAATATTTTTCTATATGTCCTTGGGTTCCAGTTCTGTTTAAAATAGAAACTTTTCCTGTAGTGATCTTTGTTTTTATCTTGTTAGAACAATTGCATGCATTTTCTAGACCATTTATATTGACACCACTCTTTTTTTCACTTTTATTTTGGTCCAACCATTGAATAGGATTTTTCCTTCTTATACTTTTGATTCAGCTCCCACATATGAGTGAGAACATGTGGTGTTTCTCTTTCTGAACTTGTGTTCGTTCACTTAAAATAATTTTCTCTAATTCCATCCATTTTGCTGCAAATGACCTTATTTCATTTTTCTTGATTGCTGAGTAGTATTCCATTGTGTATATGTACCATAGTTTTTTTATCCATTCTTCTGTTGAAGGGCACTTTGGTTGATTCCATATCCTTGCTATTGTGAAAAGTGTAGCATTGAACATGAAGATGCAGGTGTCTCTGTGGTATGATGACCCATCTCCCTTTGGGTAAATTCCCAATAGTGTTATAGCTGGGTCACACAGTAGATCTATTTTAAGTTTTTTAAGATACCTCCATATGACTTTCCACAGTGGTTGGACCAATTTACAGCTCCACCAACAATGTAAGAGTATTCCCTTTTCTCCGTAACCTCACCAGCATTTGTTGTTATTTGTTTTATTGATCTTAGCCATTCTTACTGGTTTAAGGTGAAATCTCAGAGTTGTTTTAATTTGCATTTCCCTAATGGCTAGGGATACTGAGCATTTTTTCATGTGTTTCATGGCTTTACGGACCTCTTCATTTGAGAACTGTCTACTCAGTTCCTTTGCCCATTTGTGTATTGGGTTATTTGTTTTTTGGGGAATTTTTTCTTGAGTTCTTTATAAATTCTAGTAATTATACTTTTATCTGATGTATAAAATGCGAAGATTTTTTTCCCATTCTGCGGGCGTTTCCTTGACTCTGTTAATTATTTCTTTTGCTGTGCAGAAGCTTTTTAATTTCATGTAATCTCATTTATCTATTCTTGTTGCAATTTCTTGAGCAGTTGGAGTCCCATTAAGGAAATACTTTCCTAAGCCTATATGATGGAGTGTGTTGCCTATCTTGCCTTCTATAAGTTTTAAAGTTTCTGATTTTATGTTGAGATCTTTTATCCATTTTGAGTTAACTCTCGTGTATATTGAGAGATGCGGGTCCACTTTCATTTTTCTGCATGCAGATGACAATGTTTCCCAGCACCATTTGTTGAAAAGACTGTCCTTTTTCCTTTACTTGTTTTGCTCCTTTGTCAAAAATCAGGTGTCTATAGGTGTGTTGAGGTATTTCTGCGTCTTCTATTCTGTTCCAGGTGTCTTCAGGCCTATTTTTGTGCAAGTACCAAGCTGTTTTTGCAACCACTGCTCTGTAGTATAGCTTGAAGTCAGGAATTGTGACTGTGTTCCTTTTGCAGCTTAAGAGTGTTTTGGCTATACATGGTCTTTTGTGGTTCCATATGAATTTTTGGATCATTTTTTCTATTTCTGTAAAGTCAGTCAGTGTAATTTTAATGGGTATTGCGTTAAATCTATAGATTGCTTTTGGTAGGATAGCCATTTTTACAATATTAATTTTCCCTATCCAGGAGCAGGGGACATCTTTCCATTTTTCAGTGTCCTCTGCTATTTCTTTCTTTAATGTTTTGAAATTTTCCTTGTAGAGATCTGAAGAGTCTTTGGTTAGATTGATTCCAAGGTATTTAATTTTCTGGTGGGCTATCATGAATATTTTGAGAAGTTACTCTACCTAACAAGGTCTATGATTCCTTGGCTGTAAAATGGACATGACAAAAACTGTATTTCTGTTCTAGAGTTGTAAGTACTAAATAAGTTATTTTATGCAAGGTACAGAGAATAGTATTGGGAAAATAGGGAGCAAACAATTAATAGCTTTACAGAACTTTATAGGTACTATAGCTTTTGCTCTTTTTAAAAAATTCTCTCTTTCCCATAATATTATAGTTATGGAAGAACATAGTATACAAATCATAATCCAGTGTATAAAAGGTAAAATTAATAATTTAAATTAAATATTCATCTTTTCTTAAACATTTCACTTTTCCATTTCTTTTTATTTTACATGATTATTTCATTACAATTACATTTTTTCTTTAAAGTTCTATCTTAAAACTAACATGAACGTCAAAGGCTGTATTTCACCCATGCCTCATAAATGGGTAAATGTTTGTGAAATGTCTGAGGATTGAGGCAAAGAGGTAGAAAATGATTATATTTTCTGCATCATTCCCTTATATTTTCAAGACCCAAAGCTAACTTGAAATATAATACTGACCCTGTCACCTCTAATCAGGGCAACTATTTATTCTCTCTGACACAGAAGACAAAGACAGAAGTACATATCCAAGAAGGTGAGGCATCTGTGCAGGTTAGGCAGAGATCTGATTTGTGTTTAATGGTTGAGGATCCATGGGCTTCACTACTGCCTGCTGACTAGAGTAATTTTTCTCCATCCCAAGTCACCTCTCTTTCCTCTTTCTTAATTAGTTTCGTAATGAGCTAATGTTTCCAATGGTCTGTGAAATTAAAACAATGTGTCGTCTACTGTGATTCCTAAACATTTTCATTGGACATAAAATATTTTCACCCTTACTGTGATTTTCTTTTTTCTTCAATTTTTTTCCTACTTGTAACAGAATCAAAAAGACAGCTTCCAAGAGGTGCAGGTGTCTGGTGAATGAATAAATAAGCACTCTCAGCATGTGAAACCATTAAATAATCTCAAACAAAATGGGACAAGTAGCAGTTGCAGACACCACAGGAATAACGCTTAATGGGCATGGGCAAAGGCTACAACACAATCTTTGACAGAGGTATTTGTCTCAGCAGGCTTGGCAATCCTGTGTCTATTTCTTTGACAATCAAGACTACTCTGGACACATTCTGCATGCATTTGGAAGGAAGCTCTTCTGGCAATTTTAAGGCAGTAATGATTAATTTTATTGTTGTCAAGTAATGGAACATCAATAAAGTGGACCAGGTCCTCCCCAGCAAAACCAGAGCACTCATGATTCCTCAGGCAAGCACAATACTTTCTTGCTTTTGTGCTCCTTTCTCTTTACCAGCAATATTTTCTTTCTTGTTTATAACATCCATACATATTTTAAAAAATAATACCCATTGTGAAATACATATAGGTAACTATGTCCATGAAGTGTTATCTAATAACCCTCTCCTTATGTTAATTAAAATGGCATTCCTTTAATTTAAAATTCTTTTCAATGAGAGCTTCCATAAAATAGAGATTTGGGGGAAATATTTATTGTGGTTCATGTGAAGATGAGTTACCTATAAAAAGATTATGGGACAGAATATAATGAGGAAATACAACAGAAACCACAGCAGCTTGGGAGAAGGAAAGTTTCAATGATGAAAAGATTTTATAGGAAGGCGTTAATTTTAGTCTTGAAGAATGGAAAGGATTCCAATAGGCAAAGATGATAACAGGATATTCCCGACAGAAGTATACCCAGAAAGAAAGTTAGGAATAAATGAAATCATATTATATTTGAAAGATAAGCAACTGATCCACTGTGATTCTTATTTGGGGTAGATAAAAGAAGTTAAAGCTAAACAGTGTGGTTAAGTCAAGGAAAGAAATAGAATTCAATGTTAAACAGGAGCATTTGGACTTACTCCACAAAATATCAGGACCACTAATGATGTCAAGATTTAAGCAACTAAATTGGATTTTGCAATTACCTTTACATTTTTCAGGGAGCTGTGCCCAGTGAGGTAAGAATATCAGAGTGAGTTTGAAGCCAGCGTTGTTTACCTAGTGAGTTCCAAGCCAATCTTAGCTAGACAGGGAGACCCTGGCAAAACAAAACAAACCAATAAATCGATAGTTTTGGGGGGAAAGTTTTTAAATTTTAAGGAAAAAGTTATAATTTTAAGAGTGATAGTAATAGTGAAAAGTAATATACTTACACTTATAGTTTAATAGGATGAAGGATCTGGTAACCCACTCCCAAAAATCAATCTGCGATTGAAAACCCTATGAATAGGAGAAAAACAGGACAATAGTGTTTCTCCTGTTGTACACGTGGGATCGCTATGAGTCACACATCTAGTTGACTACACTTAAGAACAACAACAAGAACAACATAGTTTAATAAATAATTGAGCGTCATTGTCAGTTTTTTGCAAATATAATTAAAATGGCTAATGAAATGCAATCACCATGCACATGAGAAAAATGGCAATTGCTCAGGTTTGCATAAAGTGTGATTACATATAAAGAAATGTGCAATGTCTCAAAGAGTTTTGGAACACTTGTGGAGGATAGCTAAATCACTTGAAAGTGAATTAGTCATCCGCAGAAAAATAATAAGATGCAAATCTATATTAATGTTCTAATTAGAAAGTAAAGTTCAACTATGGGTAACAACTGCACAAAGTCATTTTTTTTGTAGTATATGATAGCCTAAAGCAAGTGGTAATTTGGGATGTATAAGAAGTCTTCAGGCCAGGGTATGGTGGTGCACACCTGTAGTTCTAGTTCTTGGAAGTCTGAGGCAGAAGGATGGCAAGTTTGAGGCCAGTCTGGGCTACATTATGAGGCCCTGACTCAAATCCACTTCCTTAAATTAAAAAAGCCTACATAGCACAATTTTGGGAACTGTCTCCAACTAGACTCAAGTCAGGCTTCCTATATAAGGGCATACAGAGGAAGAACGGTAAGTAGAGTTTTGGTGAACAAGTTGGACATAGTGCAGTAGAGGGGATTTAAACAGTCCTTTCTGGCTGAATACGGCATACACTAGTGCACAGAACTGAGAAATAGCTTGATGTGTGCACTATTGTTCAGCATGTCCTAAAAGGCAGAGCAGCCCAGTGACTAAAAAGGTAGATTATAGAATAAGATAGTCTTGAATTCACATACCAGTTCTGTACTATTTAAACTATAAATTATATTTGAGATTATGTTTTTCAATAGTTCAAGGAATCTCAGAAAGCATATATTGATATTTATTTTTCTTGTTATTCTCCCACTTAAAAACTATCATAAATTCACAACATGATGTATACACTCTTAATAAAATTTGAAGTCCACAGCACAGTATCATATAGTCCTGTGGTAACTATGTTGTAGAGCACATCTCTGTGACTCATTCAACTTGAATCACTGAAAATTTAAGCCAATTAAACAACACCTCTCTTCCCCTTTCCAAAAACTCCTGGCAACCTGGTTTTATGTGGTTGACTATTGGTAAGCACTTCATATAAGTTAAATCATGGAGTATTTTTCTCACAACTGGCTTATTTCATCTAGCATAATGGCCTCTATGTTCATTCATATTATCCCATATAACCCAATCTCCTTTATTAAGGTCCAGGGATATTTCAGTGTGTGTGTGTGTGTGTGTGTGTGTGTGTGTGTGTGTGTGTGTGTGTACATAATTGTCTTTACCCATTCATCTCTTTATGGACATTTATGCTTGTCCAGATTTTGGCTGTGAATAATGATGTTACAATGACTATTGGAATGCATATACGGTTACATACAGTAATTTTTTTTCCTTCAACTATGTACCCATATGTGAGACTGGTTGTTGTTGTGTTGTTAGGTGCCGTCGAGTTACTATCCAACTCATAGCGACCCTCATAGGGTTTTCAATGGCTGACTGTTTCGGGATTGCCTTGGGAGTGGATTGCCAGGCCCTTCTCCCATTTTTGTGGTGCTGAGAATTGAACTTGGGACCTCAGAGACTGCAGCACAGTACTCTACCCACTGAGCTAAATCCCAGCCTGTGAGACTGGTAGATTTTACAATAGTTTCCTTTGATAGTTTCCTTTTTAATTTTTTGATGACACTTCTTACTTTTTTCCATAATGAATGTAGGATTTTACACACAAACACCCAACAGTTTAGAAAGTTTCCGGTTATTCCACATATTCTCCAATACTTATTATCTCTCCCTCCCCCCTCTCTATTTCTCTCTCTCACTCTCTCTCTCTCTCGCTCTCTCAATAGCAATCCTAACAGTTCTGTGGTGATCTCTTACTGTATTTTTGTTTTGTGCTTTCCTAGGGATTAGTGAAAGCAACCACCTTTTCCTACATTTGTTGATCATTTCTACATCTTAATAAACAGAAGCAGTATCTGCAGGTGGAACTACAAGAAACTACAATGCTTCTGTAAAGCAAAGGAAACTATTAGCAAAATGTACACACAACCTAAAGAGCGGGAGAAAGTATCTGCAAACTGTATACTTGGTTAATATTGAAAGTATACAAAGAACTCATAATTGAATTCCAGAGACAACAAAAACGAAAGACCCAACTAGTTATGGAAAAATGACTTCAATAGATGTTTCTTTACTTCTGCTTTTTATATTTTAAACCAAAAATCACAGAAGTGCAGTCAAGGAAATGGAAGTTTAGAGTCTCCATTTTTAGACCACATTTTTTTTTCTTTTTTAAAATTCTTTTTCTTTATTTTTCTTTTTCTTTAAGCATTTTAAGCAAATGTACCAAATGTGCCCCTGTGAGATAGGTAGTCTTCTACAAAGATGAAGATTGAGGGTTGAGGGGGCATTCATCCTTCTGAAAGAGGCTGCCAAGAGAATAATTGCCAGGAAACCTGATTCCATGAATTGACTGAGAGGACTGCATTTGAAAGAGAGGTAACAAAGAAAGCAAAGAAAAAGCTATGTATATGAAATATAAGAAAAGATATGAATATTCTGTGATGATTAACTTAAATGATAGAAATACTATTCTAAGTGAATATTTCCTTTGATAGAATCACCAGCTTAAAATAGCAGCACCTTGTTTAAATGATCCTATCAAGACCACATTGCAACCTCATTTTGTAATGTACATGTGTAAAGTACGACATAAAATAACTTTTGCCATTTTCATGATGTCACTCTGATTTTCACGTAAAGTGTTTCTTACATGTGTTATTTACTGTATTTGCTAGGTTTAGATATGTATTTATTCTTTGGATATTAAAAGTAGTTACACAATTTTATGGAATTTTCTTTAAATAGTACTTATATTTATTTCCGCTTATTAAACAGAATATAGAGTCTGAAGAGATGCAGAGATAAAAAAGAAAACAAACACAAAGAAATCATAAAATCTCTACTGAAAAAAATCTAATATAAAATAATTCTTGAGATAATTTGGTTAATATGTGTGATAATGTCCCAGTTGTACATAGGATCTTATCCTCTACTTTTTAATATACTTTTTATTATAGTTGAAACAATTAGGTAAAGTAGCTCATATTATTCTCACTCAAATGTTTCTCTTCTTTCTTCCCTCCCTCCCTTTCTTTCCTCCTTATTTTCTTCCTTCTTTTCTTAATGTTTTTGATTTATCAAAGAGTATGTCCAAAAATCTTTTAAAATATTTGTTTTTATAACATAATTTTACCTGCAATTAATATATTATACATATTATATTATATATATGCTATACATGTTATATATATATATATATATATATATATATATCAGCAGACTTGTTCTTCAGCAATGGACCCAATTATCAACTGTTTTTTATAGTTATATGATTTTATTATGTGTAATAAAGTGATTTTATTACACATGAATTAATATAGAGATATATCTCATGTAGTCCACTGCATGTGAAGTATCTGTAGCTGACCCTTTTAGCCTCTGGACAGGTACAGCATTAACTCAACTCAGAGATACATTTCCACATCTGATTCTGAGGCTATAGCCCAGTGGATGGCTCAATATGAAACTCAAAAAACTCCTAAAGAATGAAATCAATTTCATTTTTAATAAAGAACAGCCTGCTCATTTATAGATGCATATATGTGAAAGAGACATCTGTTGGTAAATAGCTTCGGGTCAAAATAAATGTCAGTAAGGACTATTGGCCCATGATCATTCAATACAATTTGAGATAAGATGGCACTTTGTGCAAAACATATGAAGTAGAAGTTTTAAGAAAGTTACTTTGGGTGGTTAAGAACCCTGATTACAATAATAATTTTATAGTCACAAATCATACTCTTGAAAAACTGATCCTGCGTGTACATCATTTATTATGTTTTCCTCTTTCAGCATTCAAAAATGGACTCTTCATTAGTTTTATCTTCAATCCATGTACTCCATGTGCTTTTCCAATATATTCTCTACTATTTTGCCAAGCACTAGATGTATTATGTTTACCTATTTTATATTGTGACCTAATAATTGGACTTGTAATTCACCAGGCAATTTGAAATGTTTATTGATCTTTGCAATGTTTTAATTAAACGCTTAGCAAATAATGTGACCTGTAATGTGAACTCTAATGTCACTCTCAACTTCTTTTTCAATAAAAGGCAAAAATAAAAGGGGATATTTCATTTGTGAGAATACTGACATTTAAGAAATGCATTCTTTAAGAGGAAGTCAAATATTTCAAAACACCTTATTTTAATGTGTAATAAAATCATGAAATGAAACATATCAAATGCAGTTTAAATTTATTCTCATAATGCCCACTAAATCCTAAATAAAAGACATCAACAGGAAAGAAACAAAATTTAAGAGTAAAATGACATTAACAAGTCTTTAGATAAATTGTTCCACAAAGTCTTATAAAGCATGTAATGTAGTTCAGTTGCAATGAAGAGTATGTATATATACATAAAGTTTTATTTTTAAAAAAGAAAAAAATAGAATTGATGCATTTAATTTTATAATAGTTTTGGAATACTTTTAAATAAACTATAAGCTCTATTTTAATATCCTTATTTCAATAGTGCAAGAACTGAAAAACTGCTTATTCACATGGACAGTTTGACCACTTGCACACAAAGAAGAGTCATAGTATAGCAATGAACCTGACATGAAGATAAATGACTACAATTAGCTTTCTCATTAGTTTTAACTAAGATTACTTCTTTAGTCATGACTGATTTATCTGTTTCACTATTCTGGTGCTCCAGGAAGTTGCCTGCCAGACACCAAAGGCAAGAGAAGGCAGTTAATTTAAAAATCTACATACCAACATTCTATTTTCCTTTGGAATGATCTGTGGCTAATATTCAAGGAAGGAGGAATATACATGAGTTTTACATACTCCTATAGTGAAATGACCAGTGATACTGAAAGAGAATATTTATAAAACATACCAAATTGTTTATAATGTATGTGTATATTTCATAGAATGAAGAGAAATTATCTAGCGGGTGTCTAGAGAATTTTTGAAAACTCCTAAAAGTCATGCCAAGCTAAATAAGCCAGACTCTGAAAGTAAAATATTAATAATTTTTTCTCTCATATGCAGAATTTAGATTTTTTAAAAACCATGAAAATAGAAGAGCAACTACTTGGGAAGAGGAAGGAGACAACTTAGAAGGAGGGAGAGAAGGTAATAGGGGGTGAATATGATCAAAGTATGTTGTGCATTCAAATATAATGAAACCTATTACTTTGTACAATTAATATACACTAAAAAAATCCTGAATTGAAACAGTGTACCTGAATCTGTCTCCTTCTCAGTTCCACTTTTACAATAATGCCATAGAAGGTGTGGGCTCAGAGTAGAGAGAGGGACACTGGTGGAAAGAAATAAGAGTTCATTAAAGGTTTTATTATTGTTGTTGTTGTTGTTGTTGTGAAGTGCCTCTGAGTTGCTCTTTAGCGAACAATGCTGCCAAGGTGAAATGCCATGGGACTGGTGCAATGAAGTGCTCTCAAACAATTATGCTGGAAAACAGACAGATTCTTTCAACTGGAAACCTAAAATCAGAGAAGATCTTGTTTCATGTCTAAGTGGAAGACAGATGATTTGCTAATAAAGAAATTCAGCACCTAGGTCAGTTCTGTAACCGAGGAAGTAAAAAAACAGAAGCAAAATAGAACAAAACATTAATGATAAAAATTCACTTTGACTTAGGACATCACAATGGAAGATCAAGTTGAATGTCTTCTTTGACACAAACCTGATATAAGAGTAATATCTAAAATCTGATACTTTACATAATTCTCCTTTCTCTTAGTGTAAGACATTAAGAAAAAAACTTGACAAGTTAAGAGTATTCATTACTGCTGAAGTGACATGGATTACAGACTATTTTAGTGGAAAACACTTGAAGAAATATGTATTTAAATATGTTGGGTCCAAGTGAGGTTTTCAATTCAATTTGAATACTACCAGGTTTTACTTCAATTTTTTTAATACTGATTACCTCCTTTCTAGCAGTGGAAATTATCAACTCTGTAAATCACTAACAGTTTCTTACTTGCTTCTCTACATACTACATTCTACTACATAAAGCATATAATTTCCAAATTATGCTTATGAGAGTATTAAGTACTTCAGATAGTTGTACAAATGCTTTTATTATTATTGTTCCTTGCATAATAGTAGATTTTTGTAGAAAATACTTTCAAGAGTTCCCAGCAATATGGTGGATGAAAGAAAGGAAGAATATAAACAGAAGGCAGAAAGAGAAGACCATGATTCTACCTAAAAATAACATAATTCTTTATGAGAAAACAGATGTGTGCAAACATAAATACTGCACAAGACAGAATGCACTAATACAGTAGTAAAATTACAGACATGAATTTTCAGGAACACTGAAAAAGCAAGTAGTTATGAATGTGAGTTTGGGAATATTGTTAGAACATTGTGGTTCATAAATAATTAATGAGAAGCACTTAAAGGACAAGAAGTCATTCCAGAATGAAAAGATATTACCATGTATTTTTAATCTAATCTACACCATTTTAATAATTTTAGAGGACTACAAAATCAGGTGCTCTTAGAGGCAGTCTGGAGGACCTAAGATACAGAGCTTTGAGTCACTACATAACCAAAGGCTACTCTGCTACAGTACCATATGCTTAAATGTGCCAGGGACTGGGATCTCCTGACAGAAAGCTTTTGATCTGACCCATGGAGTCTTGAGAGGAAGGACAACCATGGAAAATAACAATAACCTCCAACTCAGCCCATAAACCATGCTCTCTTGTTCCTAGGAGAACAGCACAAAGGAAAACAGAGGAAGCTGCCAGGTCCAGTTCCACTCATGATGGGTAAACTGAGTCCCCACATGAGGAAGGGTACCTTTAAAAGGGCATCAGAGGGAAAGTCCACCAAAAGGGGAAAAGTATCTCAAAGCCTTCAGAGGGAAAGTCTACCAAAAGGAGAAGAGTACCTCCAAAAGAAGGTCTCTTCATGGAAAAGGACTTGGAATCTCATATTTTCTTTTTCCTAAATTTGAATTGGTCACTGTTTTCTTCATATTGTGGATTTCTGGGAAAAATAATGAAAAACAAATAATAGATTTAAATATATAATCCTCTGATTCTGTGAGCAATACTAATTCAGAGCAGGAATTAAGAAACCTCCCTAACAGGCCTACAATGAAAAAATTCTTGGGTAACTGCCAACACCATCAACTCCTTGAGTCAACACAGTACAAAAGCCTCCTTGACAATTTTAGCACAGGGAGGTGCTTATCTATCCAAAGGCAGACTTTGGTTCCCAGTTAGAGAAAAAGATTAAAGACTGCTGTTCTGGTCAGCCTGACCCTCCAATACTATTATGACTGCCAGGTGTGTGAAATCTGCACATATTCTTACTACTTGCATGACCTAAGCCTAAAAAGACTGCATAAAAAATGAGCTGTCCGAACAATAAATGGAACAGATCCAGATTGCCTCCGAGCTACTGTGTCTGTTACCCATCGCTGACTCCTCATCTGCCTTCGGGAATCCCTGGATCCTAGGTTGCAGCTGGGCTGTGGCAGGAAGCCAAATCGCATAGTCAGGAGGAACCACTGAAGTGGCCAGAGAAAAAAACTAACTAGCATAAATCTACATTCTCCACTGCATTCTCCATTTAAAAGATTAAGTGTTTACCTCTTCTTTTCTTTTCTTTTTTTGTCTTTGTTTTTCTATATAAATCTTTTAAATCAGACTGAGTAGTTTAAATATTTTTTTATATGTAATATTTTATCCTGTTTTCTTATTTTTTTCTCTTTTCTTCCTTTTTATCCTACCCTTATATTACTCCCCTATTTATTTCTAATTTCTTTGACTGGCTTTGCCATGCCTGGTTTTGTTTGTTATTTTGTTTGGATGGCTGGAGAATTGGTTGGCTTTCTGATGTCTTAGTTTTTGTTGCCATAGGGCACAAATAGGCCCTATGGCATTTTGTTTGCTCTTGCCATAGGTCACAGATAGACACAAAGCTTGTGGTCTCCCTGCCCTAGCTTCTCAAATGCAGGGATTGCAGTTGTGAGCTACCATCCCTATTTTTAAGATTTAACTTTTAATCTTCTCTTCTACTTCCTTCTCCATTCTCCACCTCCTATTTTATTACCATTAAGCCTGCAATCAGACCAGTTCTCTCTTCTTCCATTTCTTTAGCAAGTTACTCATCTACAATTCTTTGTTTTCATTGTTTCTGATTATTTATTTACCTTTTTTCATGTTTCTTTCTCTTAATTTACTTTTAGCTGGATCTGTGGTCTATCTTTCACTTTTCCTTCTTGTCCTCCCTTCTATTTATTTTTTCTTCTTTTTCTATTGTTTTGATTATTCTAATACTACTTGCCAGCTTGTTTCTCTTATTTTCTTTTCATTCTTATCCTTATTAACTAATATCTTCTTAGCATGCACAGCATTATCCCTGCTATTGTATTCCTATCAAGTTAATGGCACTGTGTTGATGATTGCTTGTATTTGGTTATTATAGCATTTTGTTGTCAGTTAGTCTATACCTTGTGGTTGCATCTGCAGTTACTTTTCTTTGCTCTGAGTGGTGCCAGAGAAAAAACCTGGGACCTTGTGCAAATTGGGTGAATCTATAGCTACTGAGCAATATCCCAAGTCCATTGGCAAAAAAGTGCACCTAAACTCTGCCACAACCTTGTCCCACGTGAACATTGTGAATACTTTGACTGAAAGAATATGTAAAATTAAAATACCCAACCAAGGACTTCGAGCCAGATTCCCACGTCCTGATATAAGAAACATTTTAAAACATAACATATCTCTTACAAAGGAGAATGACTCCACAATAATGTACCCTAATGATGATAAAGGTGATAAAAACTTCAGAAAGAGAACTAAAAAGAATGTTTGTAAAAATGATTAATGGAATCAAAGAGGATATGAATAAACATCTGAATGAATTCAAAGAGAATACAAATAGATAAATGAAATAAGGAAGGCAATGTAGGAAATGAATGAATCATTCAATAATGAGATAGAGACACTGAGAGAAAATTAAATTGTAAATAAGAAGGCTCATTAATTCAAATTTTAAAAAATAAGTGAAAATTCTCAGCAATAGACTGTTTCGAGTAAGGCAGAATATCAAGCCTTCAAGACAAAGGTAGATAAATAAAAACATTCAAATATCATTAAAGAAAAATAAGAAAGTATAATGGAACATATAAGAACTACAGAACACAATTTCAAGACCAGATTTTTGGGCCATGGGCATAGAAGAAGGTAAAAAGTACATGCTAAAGTCATAAAAATAGACCTAATTAAATCATACTGGACTATTTCCCAGTTCTTGTGAAATAGATGGCTATCAAGGTATAAGAGACATTGAAACATAAGACCAGAATTTAATCCTATATCAAAGTTAAAGATTAAGTATGTAGAACAAAGAAACAATATTGATAGCTAAAGAGATGCACCAAGTCACAAATAAAAGCAAACCCATCAGAATAATATATTTATCCACAGAAATTCTAAAAGTTGTGAGGATATGGAAAGATTTAAGTCCTAAAATACAAAAATGTCTATCTATACCACTGTATACAGAAAAGATATCCTTCCTAATTGAAAGCGAAAAAGATATCTTCCTTGATAGATACAAATTAATGGAAAGCATGACCATTAATTCAGCACTGCAGAAGATACTTAAGGAATCCTACACACTGAAGAGAAAGATAAATACAGCCATGAAAATATAGGAAAGAATAAGTCTCAATAAAAGAGTAGATATGGTAACGGAGATTAGGAAAAAAAAAAAACAAGCATTTCAAAAGAACAAAATGATACAAACTAAAACACTTATTTTAACAATTATTCAGAATGTTATTGGTCTCAATTCTCCAAATAAAAGACACAGACTGGTGAAGTGAGTTAAAGAAAACAAAGACAAACAAAAAACAAAACAAGCAAACAAACAAACAAAAAAACAGGTTCTAAATATCCTTTCAAGAAACTCTCCTCACTGGCAAAGATAAAAGCATGAAAATGAAAGTCTAGGAAAAGATATTCCAAAAAAATGGAACTAGAAAGGAAACAAGAGTAACTATACTGATTTCTGACAAAGCAGACTTTGAAACAAAATTAGGTAGAATAGACAAAAAAGATCACATCATATTGATTAAGGGAAAGATTGATCAAGACAATATAACATCTGTAAATATACACACATTGACTCTCTTAACACTCAATTTCATAAAATCCTACTGGACATAAAGGCACAGATGGATCTCAACACACTTTTAGTGACTAATATTAATATCCCATTCTCACCGATAGATGAGTCATCCTGACAAAAATGATCAAGAAAAAAAGTAGAGTTAAATGATGCTATAGAGCAAATGGACCTAAAAGTTCAAGCAAAGTGTTCCTTGGAAGCAAAAATGGCTAGATTGCATCTTATTTACTTTGAATATATTGGAAGGGGCTAATCCCTGGAGAAGGACATCGTGTTTGTGAGAGTGGCATATCAATGAAAAAAAGGAAGATTTTCAACTAGATGGATTGACCTGTTGTCTGTAACAATGGCCTTAAACATAAAAAACATGTGGATGGCACACTGTCAGGAAGTATTTCATTCTGTTGTACATAAGGTCATTATGAGTTGGACCAGACTTGACCAGCATCAAGTTGGATATTGGACCAGAATCTATGAATAGCAATAGAGTATTCTACACATGGCCACAGAATACACATTCTTTTGAGCCACCCTTGGCACTTTCTCAAAAACAGGTAATATTTTAAGGCATAAAGCAAGTTTTAGCACATATAAGAATCTTAAAATGACTTCTTCTATTTTATCGTATAAGAATGGTATAACCTAGATGTGAACAATAAGAGAAACAACAGCAAATATGCATCCACATAGAAATTGAATGTACACTTTGAATTATCAGTGAGTCATCAAGGAAATTGGGGTAAAATTTAAAAAAAACAACTCCCTAGAATCAAACAAAAATGAAAAACGTGCATACCAGAATTTGTTATGTACAATGTATGGTTCCGAGATGGAAGTTCATAGCTATAAATATATACATTCAACAAATAAAGGAGATCTCAAATAAGTAATTTTGTACTTCATGATGTTAGAAATTAGGGACAAGCTAATCTCAACATTAGTAGACAGCAATAAATTATCGTGATCAGAGCTGAAATTAATGAATTGGAAACTAAAATGCAAAGCATCAATGAAACAAAGAGTTACTTGTTTCTTAGTTTGCTTTTTCAGTATTAGGTTAGAGCCACCCATATGCTAAGCAAGTGTTCTACCACTGAGCTTCACTGTCAGTTGCTTTTTAAAAATTTTGATACAGGATATCACTAAATTGTGCAGGCTGCCTCTGGCATTGAACTGACCATCCTCCTGCCTGAATTATCTGAGTAACTGGAATTACAGGCATATACCACTGCACTCAGCTTTAGATCAATTTCCTTGGTGAATATGTTTGTTAAAATATTAAATAAAATACTTGCAAACCCAATTCAACAACACAATGAAAAGATCATACTTCATGATCAAGTTGGACTAGGCTCAGAATGCAAAGATGTTCCAATATATGCAAATTAATAGATATAGTGACAGAAATAAACACAATCAAGGTCAAGAAACACATAATCATCTCAAAAGTTGTAGAAAAACCCTTAGAAAAAATACAAAATCTATTCATGAAAAAAGCCCTAAATAAAAGAGGAATACAAAGATCATACGTTTACATACTTAAGACTATATGTGATAAACCTATGCCCAACATTTCACTGAATGGGAAATATCTTAAAGCACTTCCCCTAAAATTGGGAACAAAGTGAGGTTGTAGACGAGAATCAGGTTTATTCAATATAGTGTTTGAAATCTCAGTCAGAGCAACAAGGCATTAGAAAAAACGTGCCACAAATGTGAAAACAAGAGGTCAAATTCTCTTTGTTTGCAAATAAGATGATCCTATACCTAAAATACCCTAAGGAGTCCTCCAGAAGACTCTTAGCTCTGATAAACATTTTCAACAAAGTGTCAGGATATAAAATCAACACATAAAAAAGAGTAGCTTTTTGATACACCAAGAACTTGCTGGAAATGTAGTCAGGAAAAAAATCTATTCTCAATATCTCAAAAAGTACTGAAGAATAAACTTAGCCAAAGTTATTAAATTGGCTGAGATTTAGCTCAGTTGGTAAAGCACTGTGCTGCAGTCTCTGAGGCCCCGAGTTCAATACCCAGCACCGCAAAAATGAGAGAAGGACCTGGCAATCCACTCCCAAGGCAATCCCAAAAACAGTCTGCCTTTGAAAACCTTATGAGGGTCATTATGAGTGGGATACCGACTTGACGGCACCTAACAACAACAACAACAACATAATGAAAACTATAAGGCAATGATGTAAGAAAGTGGTGACAACTAAGAAGATGTAAATATCTTCCATATTCAGGGATCAGTAGAATTAATATTGTGAAAATGGTCATATTATCAAAAGTGTTACACAAACCCAGTGAAATCTCCATTAAGATTCTGATAATATTTTTTTAAAAATAGAAAACATTCTAAAATGGGTGTGAAAACACAAAAGACCCTGAATAGCTAAAGCAATCCTAAAGAAAATGATTGGTACTGGAGATATCATATTAACTGACCTCACACTATACCTCAGAACCATAGGGGAAAAAACAGTGTAGTACTGTCACAAAAACAGACCCAAAGCCCAGAGAAGAGAAGAGAAGAGAAGAGAAGAGAAGAGAAGAGAAGGGAAGGGAAGGGAAGGGAAGGGAAGGGAATAGAATAGAATATACTGAAAAAGATACCAAAAGCAAACTTTGGAAAAAAGATTGCCTTTTTAATAAATGGTACTGGGAATCTCATTATCCACATGTAGAAGACTGAAATTAGATCCCTGTCTCTCACTCTTAGAAAGTTAGAAATTCATGTACCTTTTCTGAGAGATATACCAAACAACTCTTTAATTTCCTTTCACAAAATCTGTGAAGAAGCTGATTCCCAGAATTATCAGATTCCTAGAACTATCACAAATCTCTGTCATTCCTAGAGTCAATTCCTAGAACTAATAATAAGCTTTAAGCAGGTCTTGCCCTGGTCCTCCCTATGGCTTGAATGTGTTCCCAAATGTTCGTATGTTGGGAAATTGATTCCCAATGTGGAGGTGTTAGAAGGGACCTTTCAGAGTTGTTTAGATTATGAGACCTCGATGCTCATAAATGTATTTATGCCATTATTATTACAGTAGTGAGTTTCTTATATTGTGAGTAAATTTTTTATAGAAAGGTGATTTTAGTTTTCTCTCGCACTCTCCCTCCCTCCTTTTTCCTTCCACCATAGAATTATGCAGAAAGAAAGCCCTCCCTAGATGCTGGCTCTTTAGTCCTAGACCTCTCAGGCTCCAGAAAGAGGGACAATACCTTCAGTTCATTATAAATTACCTAAGCTAATAAATTACCTAAACCAATGTGGATGGGGCTAGGGTTTAGGTCAGTTGTTAGAATGCTGCTCTGTGTTCTCTGAGGCCCTGGGTTCAATCCCCAGGGTTTTATCCCCACCACTGCAAAAATGGGAGGATCTGGCAGTCCATTCCCCAAATAATCAGCCACTGAAAACCCTAAAAATAGCAGAGAAGCACTAACATGGTACTAGGCATGGCACAGTGTGGGGGAATTTCTTTTTCTGTTGTCCATAGGGTCACTATGAGTTGGACCCAACTCAAGGGCACCTCACAACATCAATAACAAATTAACAGAGTGGCACATGCCTATATCTTAATGCTTCCGAGTCAGAGCCAGGAGGATAACAAGTTTCATTAAAACAGTTCCCATATGTTTACGAATATTACAGTTAAGACAGTAGTGAAAATTATATGACCAACACTGAAGTGAGAAGAGGCAGTTCCAAAGAAAATGAGACATAAACATGTCTCTCTTCATCATTTTTGAATATGTATTTGCATTTGTGTATTTGGTCCAGTTTCTGTCATAATTTGGATATGAAATGTCCCCTCAAGTATTGAAGACTTGGTCTGCAATGCAATAGTGTTGAAGTGTTGAGAGGTGGAGCCTTGTAAAGTGGTTGGATCATGAGGGTTCTGTCTTCATTGATAATCTACGGTGAATTCATAGCTAAATGGAGTATAAGGAGATTCAGAAACTAGTTGGGGAAATTGAGTCCCTGGGAGGAATACTTTGTATCCAGTCCCTTCTTCTCCCCCCTTCCCCCATTCCCTTCCTCCCCCTTTCTACTTCCTAGCTGCCATAAGGTGAATGGCCTTCTATGCCACACACTCCCCCCATGATGCTATTCTGCCTCACCTCAGGACCAAAGAAATAAAAGCAACTGACTGTGGACTGAGGGTTCCGAAGCCTCTGAAGCTGTGAGCAAAAATGAACATTTTATTCATTAAGTTGATTTTCTCAGGCACTTTGTCAGAGTGCCAGAAAGCTGATTAACACACTTTCTTTATGGCTTTTGTCTTGCACTCCTTTAAATGCTGAAATAAGGTTAGTGGCCTACCTATGCAAATACAATCTTAATCATTGTATTACTATTTATGTAGTATATGCAAATGGAGAAAAAGAAAAGAGAAAGTACATGCAAAGACAGTAAAATTATGTATTCTTTTAATGCTATTAACATGCCAAAAACTTTTAAGGTTTTCAAGCTGGAACATGAAAGTCAGTCAGGGAGTAAAGCTCAAGCATGTCACAATTACTCATCATTCTATCAATCTTGCAGTCAACTAAAAATGGCTATCAATTTTTGTTATGGGTTGAACATAAGATGTCCACCACAGGCTCATGTATTGAATGTTTGGTTCCCAAGTGGTAGATCTTCTTTGGGAGGTTCTGGAAATTTTAGGAGGGGAAGCCTAGTTGGAGGATTTAAGTTATCAGGGCCATGATTTTAAACATTATACATGATCCCCAGTTCTTCACTCTCTGCTCTTCTGTCTTCCATGACCTAAACATCTCCTCCTCAACATGCTCCTAAGGCCATGAAATTCTGCCCAAGCATATGGGTCCAAGCAAACATGGACTGAATCCTCTGAAACCATGAACCAAAAAAATCTTCCTTCCTTTAATTTTTATCTTAAGTATGTTTGGTCTCAGCTACAAGAAAAGTATTTAAAACAGAAAAATTGGTACCAGAGAAATGGGATTTTTTCAGTACATAAACCTGATATGTGGTCAGGCTTTGGAATTGGATTGAGGGAGAAATTTGAAGGTATTTGGTGATCTAAGAAATAGAAGTCTTAGAGTGCTATAAACAGAATTTAATGGAAGATCCTTGTGGGCCCAATAGGAACATAAACAATGGAGTCTAGGCACATGACATATCAAAAGGGAACAATGACTTTATTGGGAATTGGATTAGAGCTCATTCATGTTACAGTCTGGCAAAGAGTTTATGTACATTTTGTCCATTTTCTGAGAACATGAGCAAGGGTGACTTTTAAAGTAATTGATTAATTAATTTGTTGGGGAAAAATTTCATGAGGAATTTTCCTTTTCAAAAGGATAAACTCATTTGATAGACTGTCTCTTAAAAAGAGAGCATGCATAATACCACAGAGGAAAGTGTTTTCTCAGGTTTAGATGACCAGGCACTTAGAGGCCAATGCAGCTGCAGTGTACGTGGTCTGGGACATCTCTAAAGCTGGTAATAGTCCTTGTCATCATCCATATGATGGTGGCTTTGCAAGCATGCAAAATGCAAGAGTTATGGCAGGATGGTTGGTTCCATGGAGATTTCAGAGAACATACTGGGAGGACAGACAATTTGTAGCAGAGTAAGAATCTCTGTAGGCAGCTCCTGTGAAGATAATGCATGAAACTAAGAGGTTGAAACTAAAGCTACAGTAGAAACTCTAAGATAATGGAGATGTCAAAAACACAGAATATCTATAGAGGAAATATCAGATAATGAGTAGGGCTATCTGAGGAGAGAGGCCATGTGGGTTGTAAATGGCAAATCCATAGGAACAACACTGCCCAAGGCTGTTGGAATTCACATCACTATACCATGTGCCCCAGATGCTGGACGTGGAACTACAAGATTTAATGTTTTCCCTGTTGGGTTACCTTCTTGGTTTCATCTCACTACTCCTTTCTGTGTCTCCATTTTGCTCTTGGCTATATGAATGTTTATTGTATGCTACTGCATCTTGGAGCTATGTAATTTGTGTTTGATTTTACAAGTGATCACAGCTAAGAGTTTACCTTGAGTCTGTCTCACAGGAGAGTTGAAATTAGATTTTTGAGCAATGGTGGAACTGTTAAGATCATGGGGATGCTTAGAGATAGAATAAATACAATTTTCCTTATAAGACAGACATGAGTGTTTGGGGGCCAGGAGGAGAATGCTATGGTTTGAAGATAAAATGTCCTCCACAGCCTCATGTGGGGTGGGGTTTAGTTCAGTTGGTGGAGTAGCCACATGTATTGTGTGCTTGGTTGCCAGCTTTTGGAAAGTAATTGGATTCTGAGGGCTCTGTTCTAATCAATATATTAATACCTTAAAACAGATTCATAATATGGTGAGATTATTGGGAGGCAGTAAGGAATAGAAGGTGTGGTATAGTCGGAGGAATGAGGAACAAGGTCACTGGGAGTGTATCCTTGCAAGCTCTATCTCGTTCTGGTTCCTTATATTTTCCTCTCTATGTTTTCTATCTGCCATGAGGTAACAACTTCCTCTGCCACAACTTTCCAACGCCGTGATGTTCTGCTTCAGCATGGGCCCAGGATCAACAGAACGAAGGACTATTGACTGAAATCTCTGGAGCTGTAAGTCAAAATAAGTTTTTCCTCCATTAAGTTATTTCTGACAACTATTTTCTCACAGCAATTGTAAAAATAACTAAAGCATCCTCAATATTATTTTTTGTTCCCTTGGAACACTTTACTTGAATATGAATACATACACCTTCACTAGATTAAGGAGAGATAAGTCATGAAGAAAAATGAGGATAAAATTTTGTAAGGAAAACTAATAGAAATAATGTAATCTTAAAAATCAACTTCTGTGGAGAACTCTGAAGTATTTAAATTCAATAATAAATCTGAAGAACAGGGAATGTTAGTATAAACAACTGGCCCATGAGAGAAGTTCTAGAGGGGCATGTGATTATATTTTCATCTGTAAGTCCATCTTAAAATAGTCTCCTTTAAAGCTAAAGAACGTTTATATGTGCATTATCATTTCCTGAACAAATACAATCTCTATAAAGTTTCACTTTGAAAAAAATGTTTTAAAGTATAATATACGTACACAATTTTCATTTCAAGGTTAATTAAGGTTCCTAGTTTTCTTCATTTTCTTCTTCCTGTTATGTTGTTCTGTAAATTATGTAAGATGATTAATGTGTAAGCAAAAGTGATTAAATAGTTACCAAATTGATATAGCAAAGGACTTACTACTCTGTACTCCACTACTGGGGCTGGGGTTTAGCTCAGTGGGTGGAGTGCTGCTTTGTGCTCTCTGAGGCCCCAAGTGGGATATCCAGCACAGCAAAAATGAGAGAAGGATGTAGCAATATGCCCTCCCCCACAAAAAAATAATCAATTCTGAAACAATCAGCTGTTGAAAACCCTGTGAGGGTTGCTAGAAGTCAGACCCCACTCAACAGTATCTAACAATAACAACAATAATATATATTTTGTATATTATTATATGATACTGTTATATAATTTGTATATTGTATATATTTTATATAGTATGCATGGGAAAGTTCCAGGGAGTGTTTCATTCTATTGTATATAGGGTCACCATGAGAGGGTCTCAACTTGATAGCACCTAACAAAAATAACATATGTTTTATGTGTTACTTATGTTACTTACTTATGTTACTTGTATATTTTGCATATATATACACATATATGTAAAATGTATACTTGTATATTTTACATATGTTGCTGTTGTTGTTAGGTGCCATCAAGTCATGTCCAACTCATAGCTACCCTTATAGGATTTTCAATGGCTGATTGTTTTCAGGATTGCCTCAGAGTGGGTTGCCATGTCCTTCTCCCATTTTTGTGGTGCTGGGAACTTGGGACCTCAGAGACTGCAGAGCAGGGCTCTACCAACTGAGCTATATCTCAGCCCCATATTTCACATATATAGATATATAAAATATACATATTTTACATGTACTTGTAAAACACACGCACAAACATATACATATATATATACATATATATATGTATGTGTGTATATATATATATATATATATATATATATATATACACACAAATTTTTGTACTGCTAGGGATGGCACCCAGGGCTTTTGCATTCAAGCTGGTACTTCCACTGAACTATATCCCAAGAATAATTTTTATGACTTTTAAATTTTTATTTATATTTGTTTATTTTTTTAGTTTTGGTTCTAAGGGAGCTGAACCCAGAACCTCACACATACTTTGAAACTGCTCTAACACTGGGCTGCATCCCCAGTCACTGTTTCATTTTTTTTCCCTTCAGACAGAGTCTCGCTAAGTTATGCAGGCTGTCTTTGGTCTGAAACATGAGATCCTCCTGCCTCCACCTCCCCAGTTGCTGGGATTACAGGCATCCACCACTACACCTGGCTATTTAAAAAAATTTTTTGTTTTTTGAGACAAGGTATTGCTATGTAGCCTAAGCTGGTCTGGAACCCTTGATTCTCCTGCTTTAGGCTCACAGGTGCTGGGATTATGAGCACCAGCCACCATACCCAGCTTTGTTTAAAAAAATATATTTTTCCATAAACATATTGAGGAATAGAAAATTTGGATCATAAGGCATATATGTTTATGTTTAGAAAATACTGACAAACCCTTCTACAAATTGATTATACTAATTTAAACCCTCAGGAACATATGTGAAAATTTTAGCTGTTCCATATGATCAGCTGCTATTTTCAGAATGAACTTGTTGTTTTAATCATACTTGTGTGGTTGTAACATTTTGATTTTAAAATGTATTTCCCTTATGATTAATATGATTAAACATCTTTTTTATAACACCAGTTTGTTGACCTCTTTATAAAATCATTTTTCAAATCTTTTACCAATTTTTAAAATTCAATTTGCTTTGTAATGTGTTTTATGAATGCACATATGACCAAAGTATTGTTACTAATCCAGTGAAAGGTTCACCCATTCTTTGGATTATCAATCAGGTCAAAGATCTTACAATTATCTCACAAACAAATTAGCCAGTTTGCAGGAATACTATCCAAACACAGTCACAACAACATAGACTCTTTCATTATGACTGACTTTGGTAATAGATTACCTTCAAGTCTAACTTGCTACTCACAATGATCAATATAGAAACAATTGTGGGAATGTCCAATAGTTTGACATTTTTTGGCATGTCATTCACTCTATCACAAAGGCTTTTACCCTAGGCTTTACCTAAGAAAGAGCAATTAGGACTTTTTCCAAATCCCATCATCTCTATTTTTCTTCTCTCTGTAGCCCTATGCAGTCTTTTATTCTAAGGAAGAGGGTTATTGGAGGGGTGAAGGAAGCTTACTTTCACCTTTATGTTTCTCCCAAATCTCTGTCTTTCCTAGAGGTTCCTAAGATTCCAAGATTTTAAAACCAATGCCAGGAAGACACTGATCTTTTCTTTCCACCAAATTTCATTACTGAAGAAGTAGGCATGGAATTGATAAATTCATGACTAGGGGAAACAAATAATAATATAAATTTCAGGAAAATGACATTATATCAGCTGTATCACCCCTGAATAATACCCTGTGTATTCTTCTATTTAAAAACAATTAGTTGAGTGACCTTGAACAAATTACTCAACCTTCCTAAGCCTCATTTATCTCATTTGGTGAATATCACAATAACAATGTTGAATGAGATGCCTACAACTAACCGAGTATGGCATTTGGCTCCTTTTAAGTATTGTTCAATATATTTTAGCTGCATATGACCCATGAATTGCTATGCCATTAATAATTTATTAAAGAGAATTTAAGAAGGGAAGATTTCTCTGAAATTTCCTTGCAGTGATTTTCAAATTCCAACAGCTGCATTTTTCTCAAAGCAGAACCATTGTTATGCCACTAATAATTTCAGAAAAAATCTTAACAACAACCAAATTTCTGAATGACCTTCAAAAGTGAAGCTGTAGAACTCATACAACAAAACTAAACAGCTAGCTAAATTGACAGCACCTTCAAGGAAAAAGGGTCAGGGGAATTCTCACTGCCAGGAATCTTTGCTCTAGTGCTTCAAAACTTAGAGGAGTTCACAAGTAAAATAGCCTCTCTGAGCCTCCTATGTCTTTCTGATGTTGAAAGTGCCCCCGCTGTCCTGTCAGGGACATAAAGTCTCAGAGATAAAGCTTTCAGTTGTGTTCTTCCTTAGCAAAATGCTTTGTCTTCGTATTTCAGATGTAAGAGAAGTTAAGTGCAACAATGCATGTACAGTGGGGAGAGGACCGAAACTATGCTTGTAATATTATTTACAACTTACAAATGGTAAAATCAAAAAGGGGAACAAGATTTCAATGTATCATTGCTATTTGTTGTTGAGGAAAAATAAATAATTATGGTGCATTAAAGAGACTTGTGTATTTCATGAACATGTGTATGTTTGAGGCAATTCATGTTAGGTGTCCATATATTTGCTACAAATATCAAGCCTTTTGATGGAGAATTAAAGAACTTCTGAGGTGGGGAGGACCTTAAAGATCGCCTATTCAAACTACATGTTTAAGAAGATGCCAGTGATACAAAATGTTTTAAAGAAAGCAAGGATTAGAAATTGGTATAAAATATCTTCTCCCTTACACAGCAATAAAATTAGTAGTTGCGGTGGTATTTCCTTTCTTCTGCACTGTGCTTCACAAAAACATGGCCCGCTCCTCTGTTTCTCACACACTCATAACAAATGGACAGTTTGTTTTCCACATATGTCTCAATGGCTTTGCATTTGAATTTTATTTTTCAATGTTTTTATTTCTTTTAATTGAATTGACATATTATACTTAATCCTTAACTGCTTATTGACTTAACATTAAGAGATACATTATAAAAAGATTAAGCCCTCTTGTCTATTATTTTTCATGGCATGTCCTTTTTTTTTGTGGTACTGGGGGTTGAACCCAGGGCCTCGCACTTGGATGCTCTGCAAGTGCTGGACCACTGAGCTGCACCCTCAGCCCATTTTGTTTTGTTTTTTTGTTTACTCTTTGAGACAGGGACTCGCTAAATTGTGCAGACTGCCTCTGGTCTTGAACTTGCTATCCTCCTGCCTCCACCTCGTGAGCCACCGGGATTACAGGCGTGCACCACCGCACCAGATGCAGGCATGTCCTTTTGTATTTTCCTAAATTTTACCTTTATATTTATTTATTAAATATATTTTATACATACTAAATGTTTTATTTATGTACTATATGTAATATGTAGCATGTATATTTATTTTGCTTTTACTAATACTTCATATATATATATATATATATATATATATATACATGTATGTATGCTCAGCTACTACAACAAAATATCATAGCCATTAAACCTACAAAAGTTTATATGCTAATAGATCTGGAGACTGGAAGTCTAAAATCAGAGTGCCAGTAAGGTTGCTGTCTAATGTGTACTCTCTTCCTGGTATGCACACAGCTGCTTTTCTCACTCTGCCCCTGTGGCCTCTTATTGGCACTAGTTCATGTAGAAGGAGAGATCTCCTACTCTCTTCCTTCTCCTATAAAACTACTTATCACATTAGGATTCCACATTTGCAGCCTCATATAACCTTCATTTCCTTTCCAAAGCCTTATTGCAACACAGAGTCTGAATGTGTTGTTGCTGTTAGGTGTCATTCAGTTGAGTATGACTCATATCAACCTAATGTTCGAAAGAATGAAACACTACTGGACATTGTGTCCTGCCCAGCAAGATGTCAGTGCTTCTCTGCTATTCATAAGATTTTGAATGGCTGATTATTTTGAGAGTGGTCTACTGTGACTTTCTTCCAAGACTCTAGCACCCAGTATTCATAGGTGACCTCCCATCCAAGTACTAACCAGAACACACCCTGCTTAGTTTCTGAGATCTGAGGAGATTGAGATACCAAAGTGGTATGGCTGTAGACTAGAGTCACAATACAGTAAGTATTTAAATATGAATTTAAGTAAATATGAATAAGTAAAGAAGTATTTATTCCATTTTCATTTACTATTATCACAAAGACATTCAATTAATTTATAAGTCCATTGGTTTTCATCTTCTAAGAGTTGTACAATTTCAGCCCTTATGTTCATAATCTTAATAAATTTAGAGTTAATTTTTGATATGGTGCAAGTTGTACATTTTAAGTAAGCTATAGTGTAATCCATTATTGAAGTGAGGTCAGAGTGAAGATCAACAGAGTCAAAGAAAACAAACACATAAAACTAAATAATGGGATAAACCATCATGTAGAAATAAACAATAATAGTAGCAGGAATTTTACAAGAAGAGAATATTGAACTAGGATTCATGGTTTTGTTTTCTATTAGGACAAATTAAATTCCTTTTCAGTTTAACAAATAAGTCACTATTTCAGTGCCTTTATGATTGTATACTAGGTATGGTATTTGTCATGAAATTATTATTTAATCAGTATGTCAATAATAGCACATAGCCTCCTAAACTGTATATAAAATCAATGCTTATCTTTTGTTTCAAAGCTGCATATCAAAATGTGTTTTATCATCAGGTATTAGTAATACACAAATAGCTATGTCTATACATACCTATGAACTTATCTATCTAAATTAATCCAGTACCCAGAAAGACTGTTTAAATCTAGATAGTATACTGTTGTTAGGTGCCCAAGCCTATAGCACCTGGTGTTTCCAGGCAGTCTCCCATCCAATTACTAACCAGACCCAACCCCGCTTAGCTTCTAACATCTGACAGGACCAGATGCCACAGTGGTACAGCTGCAGGCTAGATGGTATGAGGTCAACAAAATATAAGAATCTTTCACTGAAGACTTCATGTCATTTATTTGTGCATACTTTATATCAAAGAAATGTGAAATTACTATGTACAAGATTGTAGGAAATTGTATGAGGCAGACAGGATGTCAGAATCTTAAGGAAATCTATGTATGCATTTTAGACAAATTCTGAATGAAAGTTATAGATGGCTATGATAGATGCTCAAATTCTCACAAAATGACAGTTTGGGATTATGTTGTGATCTGCCAAATGAAAACACTATGTCTTCTAAGCGTTGAGAGTTCACCTAGAATGCAAAGATCTGTCCTTTCCTTAAAAGGGGGATTATGCAGAATAATGGCAGAATAATGGCTCTCCAAAGACATTCACATCCCCATATGCAGGCTGGTGAATATGTTGTGTTCCATTGCAAAGGGGTATTTAGGTTGCAAATGAAATTGAAATTGCTAATCAGTTGATTTAAAGACAGGGAGAGATTATCCTGGTTTATCCAGGTGGACACATGCCATCACAAAGATTCATAAAGTGCAAGAGAAAATCAGACAATTAGAACTAGACATAAACATGGAAGAAAAATCCAAAGTGATGCAATATGACTGGGTTGAGAGTAAAAGAAACAGGCCTTTAGAAGCTTGAGAAAACAAGAAATGGAATCTCTCTTTTATTTGGGTGAGGGGAGCAGTTCAGGCTGGCCTTGAACTTGCTATCAAACATATTGTTTTCATTTGGCCAATCACAACATAATCCCAAACTGACATTTTGTGAGAATTTGAGCATCTATCATAGCCATCTATAACTTTCATTCAGAATTTGTCTAAAATGCATACATAGATTTCCTTAAGATTCTGACATCCTGTCTGCCTCATAAAATTTCCTACAATCTTGTACATAGTAATTTCACATTTCACTGATTTGAGGCTGGGCTCAAACTAGAGATCTTCCTGTCTCATCCTCCTGCATGCTGGGATAACAGCTGAGTGCCAACATGACAGAGAGAAGATGGAATCTCACGTAAAACCTAACAAACAGAAACACACTTCTACTAACACCTTGATTTTAGCCATGAAGACATATGTTGAAGGCCTGTTATCCCAGGGACTCAGGAGAAGGAGGCAGGAAGACAGCAAATTTGAGGACAGAGTAGCCTGCACAGCCTAAAGCGATCCCGTCTCAAGATAAAGAGATTTAAAGAAAAAAAAAAAGAGCTGAGGGTTCAGTTCAGTGATGTAATGCTTGGAAAGTATGTGTGAGACTCTGATTTCACCCCACGCAGCATCACACATAGACACACAACCACCCATTCCTACACACATGACTTGTATTGTGTTCAAATTCTGACCTACAAAATAGGAAAATACTTTGTTTTGTTTTAGCCACTGGCTTTGTGATATCTTATTACAGTAATACAATAATATTATAAAAACCAACACCTTTTTTTTTGCCTTTCAAACAATATCTCTGTAATGTCTTTTTAAAAATTTCTCCCTTAAAACATTTCATTGAAATAAATCTCATTCCTAGTTGTTGTTGTTGTTAGGTAACATAGAGTCGAGTTTGACTCATAGCAACCCTCTTAGGGTTTTCAATGGCTATTTGTTTTGAGAGTGGGTTGCCAGGTCCTTCTCCTAATTTTGCCATGCTGGGGATTAAACCTACTGTCCCAGAGAGTGCAGAACAGCACTCTACCAACTGAGCTAAATGTCATTCCCCTATTTCTAGTTAAGAAGAAATAAATCAATTAACATTTAGTCCTGACAACTAATCTATAGGTGTAAATAACATAATAGCGTGCATTTTATAGAATAAGAAATCAAGGCACCATCAGTTTGTAAAATAAATCTTAGACAAGTTGAATTTAGCAGGGCTTAACTGAGAAATAAGAAACATTCAAGAATCAAGCATTAGTCAAGACTCAGAGAGGTTCACAGAGCTCTGCTTTATAATGTGGGTAGGGAACACTACTGCCAGAAAATAGAGTGTCATATTGAGATAGTTTCATTGGTTACAGTTAAGTATTTGCCTTATGGATGTGGCCTGGTTAGTCGGTAGCCTTGTGAAAGGCTGAAGACCTGCTTGTATGATTGGATGAGACTCAGCTACTTGTTATAAGAGTATGCTCTCAAACCGTTGTTGCTGTTAGGTGCTGTTGAGTTGTGTCCAACTCAAAGTGTCCCTCATATGGTTTGCAATGGCTGATTATTTTGGGATTGCTTTGGGAGTGGATTGCCACATCCTTCTGTTTTTGCGGTACCAGAAATCAAACTCAGGACCATGCTCTCATATTAGGTCATCTCAAATTAGATGCTTGGATCTTTTTGTACTAACGATATTAAATTTATTTCAACTTGATATAAAAAAAAGATAAAGAATTGAACAAAAATACAAGTTAAATAATTTTTCTTGTTTTGAGTGTAAGGTATAACCAGATTCCATGTGTCTTGCACAATGCAATGAAAGAGTTCTTAGGAAATAATAGATCTGTACCTTACTATTTAACACTGGTAAGTATTGTACAGAATACAAAATAAACATAGCATGTCAGCTCAATATATCATACTGTGTTAAACTTCATCTGTGTATAACATTAGGGCATTGTACATACTTAAAGTCACTATTGGATGCAATTGTACAGTGCCTTTTCACAGTGCTAATGCCAAATGATTGATTGTCAAAAAGGCCTCTAAAGAAAGAATTTTTTTTTATTTTATTCATCCTTAACAAAAGAATTTATGCACAACAATTGTTATTTTTGATTCAAGAAATAATGCCTTGTGGCTTATCATGTGATTTGCCTTTGTTTAAAAATGATTATTCTCAGCCTTGTTTACTGCAATGTTTCAACATTCAGCCCAACAAAACACTTCTCTTGTATATGCAGTTTAAATAAAAAGTATATCATAAACCTAAGGATTGACCTAAAGAAAGGAAAATGCTACATAAACAAGCATCTTATAGGCATCAACCAAGATATACCAAACCCTATGTAAGAGAAATGGGCCTGAGGCACAGCAAAAGCAAATACACACTTGTGAAACTTGTCGTCTGAAAAATTGGTATTCAAAAGGTATAAATATCTGCTTCACCATGCATAGAGAAAAACTAAATGAGCTGAGATGAAGCACAAGTAAAATTCTTTGATGAATGAAGAAGAAAGAAAAAAGTACAAAAGGAAAAATGGATTGTTGTTGTTGTTGTTAGGTTCCGTCGAGTCGGTATCCGACTCATAGCGACCCTCACAGGGTTTTCAATGGCTGAGTGCTTCGGGATTGTCTTGGGAGTGGATTGCCAGGCCCTTCTCCCATTTTTGCGGTGCTGGGAATTGAACTCGGGGCCTCAGAGACTGTAGCGCAGTGCTCTACCCACTGAGCTAAACCCCAGCCCAATATTTAAGATCATAGTGCTGTTTTCATGAATATAGAAATATAAATGTGCAAAGGATGTCATAAGAGTGAAGAAAATTACATTAACAGTTTTGAATATCATCTCTTTATTCAATCCATCAGTCCATAAATTCTGCCTCTTAGTGTTTCAAATATATCAAACTACTTGTTTTCTTTTTTTTACAATACCCTTCTTCTTTAGTACTATGTTTAAATATCACTTTCCCATAGTTTTTCCCCTGAATACCAAATCTCACCCAAAATAATGATTTTTGATCCTTATATGTGTATTTATAGAATGCTTTGTGATTTGATATTTTCCTTTCTTCCAATACAAAGTTGCTTTTATTAGGTGATGTTGAATTGTTGTCCGACTCATAGCAACCCTAAGTACAACAGGTGAAACAGTATTATTACTGCTTCTCTGATATTCATAGGGTTTGCAATGGCTGATTGATATTTGGGAATGGGTATCTAGGTCCTTCTCCCAAGCCTACAGCACCTGGTGTTCCCAGATGGTCTCCCATCCAATTGCTAACCAGGCTTGACCGTGCTTCAGTTCTGAGATCTGACTAGATCAGAAGCCACATTGCTATGGTTTTAAGCCCAATACAAATTATTGTAGATAATTAAAGATAAAGATTCTGTCTTGCATCCCTACCACTTAAGTAGAATGCCTGGCAAACAGTAGACACTTGGCAAAATTCAGACAATGACTGAGATAAAATATTTATTGACTCATCTCTGAGAAGGGGCTGGGATTTAGCTCAGTGGGTAGAGCGCTGCACTGCAGTCTCTGAGGCCCCGAGTTCAATTCCCAGCACCGCAAAAATGGGAGAAGGACCTGGCAATCCACTCCCAAAGCAATCCCGAAGCACTCAGCCATTGAAAACCCTATGAGGGTCGCTATGAGTCGGATACCGACTCGACGGAACCTAAAAACAACAACAACAACATCTCTGAGAAAGGTGGCCTAACTGCAGGATGACAATGAAACATTGTTCCTCTACAATGGCATGTGAAAATGAGTCAGGTCTTAGTGCAGTAGCATATTATTCCTGCCCTTATGCAATTGAAATTCAGGAAATGTACTATTGTAGATCACCTAACAATGTTGCAGCATCCTGTATGGGTGACTCTTGAATTTTAAATAATAAATAAGAATAAAGACACTTTTATAGAAATAGTATTTGATGTAATAGAAAGAGAAGAGTCATACAGACAGATGGACAGACAGAAACAATGAGAGACAGTGTAAGAGAGATCTAGGGAAAACTGTAAATTTCACCTGTGGTAAAGAGAATATAAGTGATAAGATATCTCATATAAGGCTGGGGTTTAACTCAATTGGTAGAGTGCTTGCTCTGCACATACTGAGGCCATGGATTCAATCCAAAGCACTGCAAAATGGGAGATGGACTCGACAGCTTACTCCCAAAATAATTAGCCATTAGAAACCTTATGAATACCATAGAAGCACCAACATAATGCTTAGCATGTCACTGTGTCAGGAAGTGTTTAACTTTTTGTACATAGGGTCACTATAAGTCGGACCCAGCTTCAAGGAACCTATAAACAACAATAGTCATAAAATTTCAAGTGTAATATCACACTCCCAGGATAGCAATTAAATCATATCTGTGTAATTCTAATTGAAATTTTATCATTCACAACACTAAAATGCTAATCTTAAAACAAGGAATGTTTTCTCAAATCCCCTGCAATTAGTAGTGCTTTCTAGTCTCTTTCTTTTTCCTTTCATTTATTTATTTATTTATTTATTTATTTATTTATTTATTTACATATTTTATATTTTCCGGGACTGGGATTTAACTCAGTTGGTAGAGCACCATTCTGCAGTCTCTGAGGGACTCTGCAGGAAATTCTCTTCCTGCACAGCAAAAACGGGAGAAGAACATGGCAATCCACTCCCAAGGCAATTCTGAAAAATAAGCCATTGATTGATAAGGGTCACTATGAGTTGAACATGACTCAAAGGCACTAACAACAACATATTTCTTCTTTTTTCCTTTTTTCTTTTTCTTATTTATTTATTTATTATATATTTTTTGCACACTGCTGTACTGAACTCAGGGCCTTGTGCATTCTTGGCAAGTGCTTTACCATTGAGCTGCACCATTAGCCACTTTTTAAAATGTTTTATCTTGAGAGTGTCTTGTTAAGTTACGCAGGCTTCCTCTGTCCTAGAACATGTGATCCTTTTGCTTCTGCTTCCCAAATTGCTGGGATTACAGGTGTGTGCCACTGGGAGTGGCTGTATTATAGTTCATGATCCATACTTATTTTGCAACACAAAAAATATTTCCCAATATATCAATCTGTTTTTCTTCCAGACTATGAATAGTTGAAATGACAGAGACTGTATCTTATTTTTATCACCTGGGACCAAGCACAGGGTAATGTAAGTACTGAAATTTTCAAAGATATTGATTGTAACAGTAAAATTCCTGTTTCCTCATTCAAATCTTTCAAATCTTCTCATTGTAAATAGACTTTTCATAATATTTATAAATATTGTACACCCACATCTGGTTGACATTCAAAGCCCATTGCATTCTGGACCATTGTAATTCCCCATCTGATAAGGAAAATCTTTATCTTACAATGCAAAAGCCATGCAGTTCCAGCTTTTAGTATGATAAATAGCACCTAAGAGGGAACACCTGGGTCCTCATTGACTTTTCATTGTTGCCCCAAATTTTGTTAAACGGTTTGAATTAGATGATATATATGTCTGTCTATCTTTGTCTGTGTTTATACTTTAATGCCTTAAAATTACTGATTAAATCAAAAGTAGAGTTCTCAGTATTATTATGATTGCATCTTCCTATAATACAAAAGCAGTATGTAGGATGTAGGGTTGAAATGATCAGCTTTGGGTTCAAGATCAAAGTATTACATGATTTTGAGGTTATTATCCACAGCAAAGATTTTGACGTGATTTTTTTCCTGAATTTTTCAAGTAATGACACTAGGGAAAAAATGTTTAGTAAATTTGGTGAAAAGAGAAATTTCATCTATTATTTTAAAGGTGTTAGAGAACGTGTTGACAAACTTATAGTTCTTATTATACAATGACTTAACAGGAAAACAGGAGAAAACTTTGTAAGCAATTTTGCTCGTAGTTGGGATATTTTGTATTTCTTCTGTTTTGTGTTTTACTTTCAAATTAAGAGAAACAGCAATGTAATTCCCTGCAGAATTTCATCATAGAAAAATTACAGTAAACATATTTTTCCTTTGCAAACATCAAGTTTTCCTGTTTCTATAAATTATCTGAAAAATGTACCAAGTTTAGCCAAAACACCATTTCCTACTAGCTGAATTGGTAAACTGCTGGTCCACACTCTCTGACAACCTGGGTTCAATCCTCAGCAACTCAAAAATGGGAAACGGATATGGAAATCCACTATCAAACAATCCCAAAATAATCAGCTACTGAAGACTTTAGGAGGGTAACTATCAGTCAGACCCGACTGGACAACACATAACAACAAACTGCTTATATTCTTTCTACAAGTTCATATTTATGAAATATATATTTATATAAGAATTATAAAGCACATAATGACATTCATATTATGCTAAACAAAATCCCATGGTTATGTTCACTTCAATTTATTTAAGTGTACACTAGAATGATTAATATTATTCTTTTTATTCTTCCCAATCTTCATTTGTCCTTACTAAGTGCCATTGAGTTGGGTTTGACTCAGTTGACCCTATGTACAACAGAATGGAACACTACCTAACACTGTGCCATGAACACAGTTTTTTTATGTTTGAGCCCATTGGTGGAGACACTATATTTCTTCTCATTTTTCCTCATGCCACATCAGCAAATGGAGGTCCCAGGGGCTTTACTCCATTCTTATTTTTAGGGTCAACTCTACTTGGAGGACACAATATTTCTATTGTCTAGCACTCTATTTGACAGTGCTTCTCTGATATTCATAGGGTTTTTGATGGTTAATTGTTTTGGGAGTAGGCTGATGGCTCCTTCTCCCTAATCTGCCTTATTCTGGAAGCTTTGCTGAAACCTGTCCACCATGGGCTGCCCTGCTGGTACCTGAAATCTTGTAGCATAGCTTTGAGCCTCATAGCAAAATTCAAGTCCCCATAGAACAACAAGCTGAGAGAAACATGGAGAAATATCATATATTCCTAATTAAAAGAGTTGATTGTGATGATGGAGGTTTACATAGTGGGCAAAGATGTACAAAATAGTGTTTTAATTTGAAAAATGGGATTAAGTTCATATGTTCATTTAAATGACATCATTTGAAACGGAAGTAGAGAGCTGGGCACAATGGAACAGGCTGTAATCCAAAACAACTTGGTAGGTGGAGGCAAAAGGATTCCAAATTTGAGTTGAGCAAAAGCCTGTGTAACTTAGCATGAATTTTTCTGAAGATAAAAATGAAAAAGGGACTAGGAGTACAGTTTCATTGTAGAGTTCTTACAAAGTATGCACAAGGCCTTGGGTTCAACCTCCCAGTACCAGTAAATAAATAAATACATAAATAAATAAATCTGAAATATATATTTATTTAAATTAGTTTTATATGGATAACAACACATAAACTAATAATTATTTTGTATATCAATAACTGAAAATCCAATTTAAAGTTATTTATATTCCTATATTGAATAGAATCGGTTTCCTAATAAACCTATGTTCCTCAACACATGGAAAGCTTATGGCTAGCTAGTTACCCTTAACATGTTTAAATATATCCTTGTAGTTTGTTCAATAATACTCAATTTAAAAAAATCTGTCCTCTACCAATCTTCAAATTACTCCTTTCATTCTTTGTCTGCTAATGACATCACTGTAAATATTTTGATTGTAAAGCCTTGAAAGCTTAATCCAGTTTGAACACTTAGATTTTATTAAGTAAAGATACAACCAAACCTTGCATAAATAATAAATATACAGCTTAATAAATTTTCTCAAAGTGAGCACTCCCTATATTCACAGAGCATCTCAAGAAAAAGAACATTACCTGTATTCCCGAAACTCTTAGGAAATAGTACACCTGAAGGATAAATAACTATTCTGAATTATAATATCACAGATTAGTAGTTCCTTCCTCAGATGTTTATTTCATTGAAGTCATGGAGCATTAACTTTGTGTAAGGCTTTCTGCCAGCGTTGTGTTCATAAGACACATTCATGTTTTTGCAGGCAATGTTCATTCATTCATTCTCATCACTGTATCGTATTACATTATAAAAACCTACCGCAATTTAGTTATTTCTTAAATGACTGAAACTCTTTTTCCATCTTTAGGCTATTAATGCTGACTACTGCTATAAAAATGTACACATCTTGATGAATACATATAGGCATTTTGGGGAGTAGTTACCTGAAGGTGGAATAACTGTGGCATCTGAACTTGTCATATCTTGGAAGCTAAAGAGGGTCAGGCCTGTTTAGTACTTAGATAGGAGACTGCCTGGGAACACCATGTGCTGTAGGCTTGGGAGAAGAACCTAGAAGCCCATTCCCAAAAAATGATCAGCCATTGAAACCCTATGAACAGAAGAGAAGCACTAACAATACTGTTTAGTCTGTTGTACATAAGATTGCTTTCAGTCAGATACTGACTTTACAGTCCCTAACAAGAACAGCAATAACTTTATGTCTCCATGTATCTTTCAGCTTGTCATGCTGTGGGGTACTGTGTTTTGCTGTGGTGCTGAAAGCTATGCCACGTGTATTTCAGGGACACCCATGACTGACAGGTTTCATTTGAACTTCCAGACTAAGACAAACTAGGAAGAACAACCCAGTAGCCACACTCAAAACAATTGTTGTTGGTTAAAAACCCTATGAGTAGCAGAGAAACATTGTCAAATGTAGTGCTGGAAAATGAGACCCTCAGGCTGGGAAAAGTTCAAGAAAAGATTGGGGAAGAGTTGTCTCCTCAAAGTACAGTCGACTCTAATAATGAGAATGGAATAAAGCCCCTGGGACCTCAATTTGCTGATATGGCATGATTCAAAATGAGAAGAAACACAGTGACTGCAATGTTCAGCTCAAACATTAAAAGATGGTGTGCACAGAACAGTGTAGGGTAATGTTTCATTTTGTTGTACATAGAGTTGCTATGAGTTTGATTCAATTCAACAGCACCCAACAAGAAAATGTTATAAGTAAAGGAGAAGGATGCTATGGAGAATGACTGTGGAGAAGTATCAGTTAGATCAGGTAGAAATGTCAGAGTAAATCTCATTGTTTTGGACATTTACTATGGTTAATAATTATAATAAAAGTAAATAAATGAAGCAATAATTCATATTGATGTCATATTGGGTGCTAAGATAATAAATATCTCTGTATCTATTTCCCTAATGAGTAAATTTCATTTTTTAAGACATTCTTCATAAATAAAAAATAAAGCATATTAAACATACTTCATTTCCTACAGTACTTATGATTCAACCTCTTCACGCATATGTTGGAGGACCCAAAAAAACTTGAAAGAAACTTGAAAACAGTGATCATTTGTGTCATGTATGTGAGAGAGAGTATACGTTTGGAATTTGTTCTTCCAGATCAAAGACTTTGGAGAGTCAACCAAAGTTTTAACTCTCTGAGAAGGTTGCATTAGGATTTGTGGAATGTCCACAATTGTGGCAAACAGTTGACTGCTTATTCCATCATGACACTGGACCTGCCCATACCACATTGGGTTTTGACTAATTTTTGACCAAAAACAGTCTGATCTTTCTGCACCAGCTTCCTTATTCTATATTTGATCTCACCCCTTTAACTTTTTGTTTTGTTTTGTTTTCCCAGATGAAAAAAGTCCTCGAAGTGAAAGATTTTGCTGGTGTGGAGGAGTTGAAAAAAAATAGCAGAAGCACTAAAAAGCATCAAAATCGGTGAGTTCAAATCCTGTTTTCAGCAGTGGAAAAATGTTTCAATATATGTATTGAATCAGAGGAGGAGTGCTTTGAACATGAATGAACGTTGAACAAGGAAATACAATTTTTTTAATAAATAAATTCCATTTTGAATACCCCTTTATACATGAGATGCAAGAACTTTGCTGAGGTTTTCCTCAAACCTTGGGATACTAGGTTATCTACTTTACCTTTCAGAATCACTTCATAGTTTTTTCATGTTCCACATCTGTGACTATATTTGTTTTTGCAGGAGAAATAGAGTCAAATGGTCCCGTTTCATTGTTTTAAGAGCAGAGCTTATGCACACCATTAAATTTATGACTAGGTAAATCCTGTCTCCAGATTTTGGCTCTTTATTTCTGGGACCCCAGCTATTGACACTGCTTTCAAATTAATTATTTCTCTATTTTATCCAGATGTCCCAATTACTTTTGGCATGAGTTCTGGTTCACTCTTATTTTTGATACAAAATTTCAAGTAATATATATTTGATGCTTTGTGGTCTCTTAATAAAAAATAAACTAAACTATAAACACCCAGTAAGACACATCAAGAACATCTCAATAGAATGACAATAGCACATGTCAAGGAGTCATGACCTAGTATTTTTTTTTGTTTCATCATGCAATTCTGCAAACCAATTCATACATCAGATATACAAGCATTCATAATTCTCAACAGTGTAAAGTGCCTAATCCATACATCAGATAAAAAGCATTCTTAATTCTTAACAGTATTAAGTGCCAAAATTAGTTTTATAAGCCTATTTTCTGAAAACAAAGATAAAATATATTAATAAATTCTATTCTTACAGGATTCAAAAACATTTATCTAGCAATCTATTCTCATTTGAAAATATTTTCAAATTAATATGAAAATAGAAAACTTGAAAATAGCCTCAGAGATGCACAAATTTAAAGTAAGAAAAGCTAACTTGGCATAAAAAGAGTTTAGCCTTATAGACCTATTACATCTACCCAAATAAATAATTTCATAGAACATGAATAATTTCCTATAACATGCACAGTTTGATGATGTATCTTACAAATAAGCACCTACAGAAAATGATTAAAAATCATCTTTGGAGTGACCTTCATTTTGTGAAAACATCCTTGTTTTTAATGCGTTAGACGGAAAATTAATCTTTTATAAGTACTGGCAGTATTTTCAAACAAATGGTGTAATGAAATATTTAGCATTTGAATATGAAGATTTTATGTGTTCAAGTGCCTTTCTTTCTTCTTACAGCAGAAAAACTTTTCAATTCTTATTGAAGAAAAACTGTGGCTTGGCTTTTTATCTGAACCTTGGTCTTCATCTGAACAATAAATAGATGTTGATAACTAATAAAAACAAAAAATGCTCATATACAAGGAAAGAATGTATACCAGTACAGTATTTGTCTTGTCAATGGGAAGTAAACTCAAGGATTTCTTGGTTACTCTTTATCTTTAATAACTGTAGAAGAAGAACACTTTTCCTTCTTCTTGCCCATTGAAGGTGATCATAGCTAATGAGGAAAATATTAGTATTTTCTTTTTGAGGTAAACTGGATGGACAATGATTAAACAAGTGAAGCACAGGTATGGCAGTCTTACTTATGTAATATAATGGTTAAAGTGAGTGCATTTGAATCAAATATGTCAATCAGATATGATTAGCTCTTGCAATTTGTAACTCTTGAGACTGGTGAATCAGTCTAGGTCCATATTTTATATATATATATATTATATATATATATATATATATATAATATATATATATATAATATATATATATTATATATATATACACACACACATATTTGTTGTTAACACACACACACACACACACACACACATATATATAAACAAATATCCACACACGTTCTCCAACTTTGTGTTTGAGCTATATAAAAAGAGAAGTTTATGCCATAATTAATGAAATCACATATGTAAAATGGCAGCACAGTGCCAGAATCTCAGTAACTATTTGCTGTTACTGTTTTTATTCTTACCATTTGAAATTTCTTGGAGTTGGTGTAAAAGTTAAGGAAACAGATCAAAAATAAAGATCTAGGTTTGTAAGAAAGTAAAATGTTTATGCACAACAATGGAAACCTAGTAATGAAAAGTTAAGCTACAAGGACATATAGAAAAATACTATATAGTAAAAGATAGAGAAGACTTGGATGGGAAACTTAGATAGGAAGGGGGGGAGGGGGGAAACCTAGAGTAGGGTAAGGGGTAACCTATATGAATAATGCTTATCAAATTGCATATATGAAAATTTTCACAACGAAAAGCATGTCAAAATGAATCACATTATGATGTACATTAAAAATTTCTAATAAAAAAAGAAAAAAAAAGTTAAGCTACAGAGTGAGAGGAAATAATTGTCAACCACGTATCTGATGATGCATGAGGGTACATAATATGTATGTATATACATTTCAGAATATTTAAGATACTCATACAAGTCAATAGCAAAAACAAAATAATCCAAATAAAAATTGTGTAAATTTCCCGAGCAGACACTTTTCTAAAAAATATATACAAATAGCTAACAGGTATATGAAAGATGCTCAGCATCACTAAAATTCAGTGAAATACAAATCAAAGTCATAAAGAGATAACACTTTTGAATATTAGCATGTCTACTACCAAGAAGTTACTGATAACCAGGATACATAGAAAAGGAAACTCTTTTATACTCTCAGTAGAAATCTAAATTTGCACATCTATTATGGAAAACAGTATGGCAATTCTTCAAAAATTGAAAATAAGCTGGATTTGGTGGCATATGTTTTTATTCCAGGTTATTCAGGAGGCAAAGATGGGGGGATCCCATAAGCCCAGGAATTCTAGACCACTCTGGGCAACAGTGTGACTTTTTCCAAAAATAATTAATTAATTAAACAAATAAATAATAAAACTAATATACAATCCAACAATCTCAAAGCTGGTTAAAATGCAAAGAAAATGAAATATGTGTGTCGAAGAACTATATGAACTTCCATGTACAATGCAGCATTACTCATAATTGCTAAAAGACATTAGCAACTGAAGTGTCAATATATGAATGGATAAACTGTAATATATAGACACTATATCCATATAAGTATATATTTTGGGTGTATCTTTATGTCTATCATTATATTAGTCTGTTAGGGCTGCCATAACAAAACACCACAGACTGAGTGACTACACACAGTAAATTCATATTTTTACGCTTCTGGTGGCTAAAAGTTCAAGATCAGGATGCTGAAAAGGATGGTTTCTGGTGAGGCCTCTCCTTCTGGCCTGCAGATAACCACTTTCTATCCTTATCTTCATATGATTTTTTGTTTTGTTTTGTTTTTGCACATGCAATTTGTTGTATCTTTCCTGTCTTATAAGGACTATAGTTCCATCTGATTAGGGCTCCAACACTTATGATCTCAACTGACTTTCCCTTCTTTACATTGGAATATTAAAATATGAATTTGGAGGCAAGTCACAATTAACAGCTCCTAAGTAATAGTTTCACAGTAATAGTTCCTAACAAACAATAACTTTCATTCACTCTTCCTCCACATAGTATTTCTTATTATGTGAGACACTATGCTCTGTGATAGATTTCCAATAGTGAGGAGAAAGCAACATTGTTCACACTTAATCAAAAATTAACCCTGAGAAACTAAAATTTATAATTATTTTAAGTAACAAAAAGGCATAGAAATATGACTTTGCATGATAGATGAATTTATTTTATTACTTGTTTTATTATATTTATGTTTATTGACAGAAATTACAAAATACTACAATGGGGATTGTTGTGTCTTTATTATAGCTCTATGACTTTCTACAATTTGACCACAGTATGTAGTATTTTACCTTTCTCCATACCCTTACCAGCACCTGTTATCTTATAAGTTTTGTTGTTGTTTGTTCTTGGAATTGAACCCAGGATCTCACCAATCATAATTAAGTGTTCTATCACTGAGTCTTATCTTTTGTCTTTTTCATAATGACGATTCTTACTGACATGATACGATGTCTGTTTGTGGTTTTGGTTGACATTTCCCTAATGATTGATGATGATGAACTTTTGAGCATTGATTAACATGCCTGTTGGCCACTTGTATATCTTCTTTGGAGAAATGTCTTATTGTTGTTTCTTGTTGTTGTTCACAAAGTATCTCACTATATAGTCCAGGCTGACCTGGAACTTGCTATGTAGAACAGGCTGGCCTCAAACTCATATCAGTCGTGGCTCAGCCTCCAAGTCCTGAGATTACAGTCATATATCACCAGGCCCAGTTTCAATTGCCCATCCATAATTATATTTTGTTTTGCTTTGCTTTATGGTATTTAAATTTTTTAGTTTCTTGTATATTCTGGATATCAGTACCTTATCTGCAGATGATATAATTTGCTACACAGAAAAGGCTCCATGAAAAGATTGTTAGAACTGATAAATTAATTCAGTACCATATCAGAATATAAAGTCATACAAATATCAGCATATCTATAAACCAATAATAGCAAGATTACCGTGAAGGAACTCATGAAAAGAATCCCATTCTAAACAGCTGCCAGAAAAATACATAGGAATGACTGTAACCAAGGAAATAAACTTGAAAAGAAATCACAACACTTTGATAAAGAAAGCAAAGAACATATAAAAAATATGGAAAGGCCTCTTATGTTCATAGATCAGAGGAATTACTGTTAACATGTCTACACTCTCCATGTGATCCTCATCAAAGTATAGATGTTATTCTTTCTAGAACTAGAAAAAAAACTAAAATTGGTATGAACACACATATGCACACACACACACACCCCTAGAAAATACACAAAGACATACTGAGCAAGAAGAACTAAGTACAAAACATTACACTATCCAGCTTCAAAAAAATTGCCAAACTATAGTAACCAAAGTAGCATTAAAAAAGATATATAGAATAGTGGAACAGAAAAGAAAGTCTAAAGGTAAACCCATGCATATACAGCCAACTGATTTTCAACAAAGGTGCTAAGAATACATATTAGAGAAAAGACAGACTTTTCAAAAAATGATACCTAAAAATTTGGACATCCACATGCAGAAGAATGAAACTAGGCTCCTATTTCTCGTCAGTTATCTGAATCAACTGAAAATAGATTAAAGCTCATGTAAGACCTGAAATAAAATAAATAAACAAACAACATAATTAGAACAAATCACAGGAGACATCCTTCAGGATGTCACAATGGGAAAGCACTTTTTGGACAAGATCCAAATGCGGAGGAAAGAAATGCGAAAATAGACAAATGTGATTATCCAACCAGAAAACTTCTGCACAGCAAAGGAAACAATCGTTGGAGTGAAGAGACAATCCACAGAATGAGAGAAATTAGTTTCAAATTATAGATAATTTCCTTCATATAATTTTTAAAAATTTATTTGGGTTTTGTCACTGCTAGCCTGCAGCCGTAGCCCTGTGGCATCCGATCCCGTCAGATCTCGGAAGCTAAGCAGGGCGGGGCCTGGTTAGTTGTTGGATGGGAGACTGCCTGGGAACACCAGGGGCCTGTAGGCTTGGGAGAAGGACCTGGCAACCCACTCCACCAAAAAACAATCTGCCACTAAAAACCATATTAACAGCAGAGAAGCACTAACAATAGTGTTTCCCCTGTTGTATGTAGGGTCGCTATGAGTTGGATACCGACTCAATGGCACCTAACAACAACAAGAAGAAGTCACTGCTAAGAAGTATTCTATTTAATTCATATCCCAGTGTTTCATTACTCATTCACTTCTTAGGCACTTCCAAGACGTTCCAAATTTGGCTCCTTGAATAGGATCACTCTAAATACTTTCATGTAATTTCTGAGGGCATTTTGTTTTCTTTTCCCCTTGGATAAAAGTTAGACATGGAACTACTGCGTCATACTTTAGGTTCTGGACTGAACCTGAAAAGAAACTATCAGTTTTCAAAGTAGTTTCTATATTATTGCTAGTAGTATATGAAAGTTCTCCTTGTTCTGACATCTTTGACAGTAAAACATATTGTAAAATAATTTAATAATGAGTAGTATGTGACTTGACAGCATCTAGAAGTAACAACAATTATAGTATGAATGAAATATCTCATGAGGGGTTTCATTAGCATTTCTGTGATGATCAATGATGTTAAGCACCATTTATGTTCATGTAGGTCACACATGTCTCTCTTTGTGATATGTTTAATTTAAACTTGGCCCACTTAAATTTTTATGCTCTTATCAAATAGTTGTAGGATTTATCTTTGTTGCATATAATTTATTTGTTATATACATGTAGTATAAATATTTCCTTTCAGTCTCTATTTTGTCTTGCACAGTACATGGATTTTTAAATTTTCATTTCAATATTTAATATGTCATTTTAGGCTTTGAGATTTTAGATATTTACAAAAACATATCCGTATACCTAAAATTGCAAAAGATATCTCCTCTTTTACCCTAGAAATGTTTTAGCCTAGGTTTATATTTAGGTGTATGAATTCACCCAAATGTACTTATGTGTATATTGTGATGTAGAACTAAATATCATTTTTCCCTACATGACATTTTCATGTTGTACCAGTAATTCTTTTTTAAGAGTTGTTCCCAGAGGCACTAACATGACCCTAAAATTGCTGAAAATCAAGTGTTTGAGTCTATTTGAGTGTATCATTTATCTTATTGTCTGTCTTTATTCTAATACCATATTTTCTTGGTACTTGTAGCACAATACTATGTCTTGATTTCAGGTACTGAGCGCTCTCAAACTTTCTCCTTTCTCCATTATTTTATCTATATTAGGTCTTTTGTATGTCAGAAAAATTTTGGAATTTTCTTTTATATTTCTTCAAATTTATCTATTTACCTCATCTATAAGAGAAAAAAAGTAGGTTATTTCAAGGACCATTTCCAACTACATTTTTCATATTATATTATTTTTATTAAACAGTAGTTGACAAGAATTATACACATTTATGGTATATAATCTGTTTTAACATAATATTTACTTTATGAAGTTAATTAAGCCAAGTAGTATACCCATCACCTCACCTTTTTACCCTTTTGTTGTTGGGGGAACAATTTAAGGTCCACATCTTAGCAATTTTCAAGTGTAAAATATGCTATTATTAAGTAAAGTCATGATGCCTTATTTTTCACATACAAAATTGGGTACCTAAGATTTTCCCATATTACTAAATTTATAAATGTTTGTCACTGATTTAAGTATTCTAATATTACCACATTTGTCTTTCTTATTGTGCAATGTTTATAATCATGTACTCTTTTCAAATTTCACTATTAGAATTTTTTGATCCTTCAGAGAGTTATGTGTGAGAAGTCTGTTTTGCCCACTGTGTGTGCAGTGAAACAACTTTAAGTTCCGAGCAAAGGGCTTTAAATTGACAGATTATCAAGTGTTATAAGTGTAGTTTCATTTTACTAAGATTTATTTGCATGTTGAATATTCACATTTTAATATAATAGTGCAATGGAAGATAAGTCTTGCAGCTTATCCGTATTTTTGGATATTATTCAATTCACTCTTCTCTTACATATGCCACATGTGAACTTTTAATACAAAATCATTCTTAATAGAATTATAATTGTTGTATATATTATTCTAGAGATAAGTATTTTTATGTCCCCAGGAGAAGATGACATGTATAATGTTAATTTGTTCATCTTTACATAGTTCAACTTTTCTCTAAGTAGATAAAGCAAGTTTCAATAGCAACTATATGAAATGCTCTGAAATGCTCATGTTTGTGGAGGTATCTCATGTGGGTTAAACTTAATTGATGACTCAGAGGGAAAAAGTCAATGAATAAATTAGAGAATTTTAGACTTTATAATTTTTTAATTCAATAAAGGCATATAAACCTTTGATTGTAATGCACTTTACTCATTGTATAAATAAGCTGAGTTATTTATTGACATAAAACTTCGATTTATTGTAATCTATTTTGCTAGCTCACAAAATTGAAGAAAATGGTTTCATTATTTCACTTACAAATGTAGCTCAGCACTTCAGTGAAATGCATAATATAAATATGGTGGAACTTATTTTGAAAGTTAAAATATCAATATAATTTTTAGGACTTTAACCATATACATAATGACTCAAAATAATTTTATTTTTTGCATCATGGCTACATGAGAGTCTTTCTTTTTTTTTCTTAGTTTTCTATTTATTTTATTTTATTCTTTTGCTATATAAGTCTATTGAACCCAGGATATTCCTCGACAGAGCGGCACCCTCAGTCTTTTTAATTTTTTTTTAAATTTTAAAACAAGGTCTTGTTAAATTATGCAGGCTGTTTCTGATCTTGAACTTATGACCCTCCTGCCTCAGCCTCTCAAGTCCTGGGATTACAAGTGTGTTCCCGGGCACACAGCTGAGAATCTATTTTTTAAAAGGCTTTAAATTTCAGAAATATAAACATTTGATAGCAATTTCCTCCAGTACTTTGAAGTCCTTATCAAAGGATGGGAATTCAGTAAATGATTATAGTTTTATAAATATGAGCTGATGTGGTCTCTGTGGTATGTCACTGCCCTCAACAATATTAACTCTCTATATACTGAAAATACAAATATGATACTCTCTATTTTTATACTAAACTCCTCCACCAACACAACTGTCCTACTAGCTTTTGGAGACATAAACTAAAAAACAAATACACGAGGAAACTATTATCCACAGATGCACTCTCAGGGACTAGAGTTACATTGAGTCAAGTCAAATTGTTAAAAACAATAATAAATCCAAAGAATAGAAATGATCTTGAATCACTACGGTTCATGTTAATAATGTATTTTATGTTTCAAAATGTCTTCCAATTAAATTTTAGTTGTTCAATTCTATTAAGGAAGACATTTGAGTACGTAAAAGAATCTTTTTCCTCTTACTCAGAAATTTTAAATTTTATACACCATCCATTTTATTATCATTGAAATGAACTAATTTTCAACATCATTAAACAAAAGCATTTTTTTCTTTGTAGAACTCAAGTATGCCAGAATATATTGCTTTCTGAAAACTTAAATTCTTTATATCATTATCTATATAAAAGAATTATTGAAAATTCATCTCTGAGACTGACAAAAGTTTACTTGAAAGTTTAGGAGGGAGGGTATCCTGCTAGCAATATCAACTTAAAACTATTATATTTAATTTTGTCTTAAATTCTATGCCTGTTATATTCAACAGGGTTGTATTCCAATCAGACTATTTTATAAAGTTATAATTTCAAATGCATGCATGTATTTGTTTATTTACTTACTCAGTTATTCATTTATTCATTGTTTTACCAAATAACCTGTATTTGAAAAGATAAGTACAAAACAATCTGGAGGTTATACATATTAATGTTAGGGGAAATTTTAATGTCTTCATTGGCTTGAAACAACTTGTCTGATAGAAGTGTTCCTTGAGAGTGGAATATTCTCAGAGTCTTAAACAGTTTTCCTCCATGGTGTAGTCCATCAACTTATTTAGAAAATAATCTTTAAAATAAAAGTTCCTTTGAGCACAGCTTGTTTATAATACTTTCCACTCTTCCTCTGCAAATGATTCCTTACAGCTTATTGTGAAATCTTACTTGACAAATCACTGCTTATATACCTATGGGCTAGTGATGATCAGAAACATTTCCAACCATAATGATTATATAAAAACAACCTTAATAAGTTTTACAACTTCATCAATGTTTGGGTGACTTTATAAGTCTTTGTTTTAAAAGTGAACAATTTATCTTTTTCCAATACACTTTATTAAATCCACAGTATCTAGTACTAGATATTACACACTCAAAAGAAAAATATGGAAATATGCTTTGGAATAATGTTCATATAAGTAATATTATTCAAAGTCACAGAATTTTGCTGTTTCATACTTAAGAGAGGGTCCTGAGGTGCTTTATTAGTGTGCAAGGGCTACCATTAAAACAAATAAATAGAGCCGAGCGCTGTGGTATATGTCTGTAATCCTAGCAACTCAGGAGGCAGAGGCAGGAGGATTCCAGGTTCAAGACCAGAGGCAGCCTGTGTAATTTAGTGAGACCCTACCTCAAAAACAAAACAAAACAAAACAATACAAAACAAAAACAGGCTGGAATCACAGCTCAGAGGTACAGCACTTGCAAAACTTGAAAGCACAAGGCACTGGTTTCAAACCCCAGTAATAAATACATACATAAATAAATAAATTAAATAAATAAATAAATAAATAAATAGAATAAAAAATAAAGCAACAACAACAAAACAAAAACAAATACAAAATAAACAAATGAACAAAAACCCCTATACTCTGAGTGGCTTAAACAGCTAAAATCTATTTGTTACATTTCTTGAGTCTGGAAGTCCATGATCCAGATGTGAGTAGGCATCTCCTGATGCCCTGCTCCTTGTCTTGCAGGTGGATGTCTTTGCAGATGGAAACCTTGGTATGTCCTCACATTGCCTTTTTCTCAGCACACATACATCCCTGATGTCTCTTCCTTTTTTTTAGAAGAACTTTGGTGGGTCTATTTCTGGACCCCACCCATTGTGACCTCATTTAAACTTAGTTACCTCTTTGAAGTTACTATCTCCAAATAAATTCATATTGGGGAATATGACTTCAGCATATGCATCTTAGGGGTGAGCAGAATTCAGCCCATAACAAGGGCCAGTACTGTGGAAAGAAGTATTTAAAAGTTAAAAATAAAGTCTAATAATTCAATAGAGTGAAAAGATCCAAAATTCTTTTGTATACAATAAAGCAAGACATATGTAGAGGACCAAAACTAAGTCTCATGAAACATAGTGTATATTGTTACCTACTTGGATTTTCAGCTTTCTTTTAGAACTAAAAAAATAAATCTCAATATGAGGAATGGGAATAACCCTCAAATTTAGATATTGGCTTTTATTTATACAATGGAGAAAATCTATAAAATGGCATCAGAGTGAGAAGTAGAGCCTAGGTGTCGAATGTTTTATATATTTTGAGTTGAGTCAGGTTGTGTATAATACTAATATCTTTCTTTAAGAAATGTAATTGAAGTTTGATCACATTCAAATTTGGCAAAAGCCAGGTATACTACAGACTGACTAATTTTAAAGAATAGAAGTTCTGAAGGCTGAAGAATCCAAAGTCATAGCAAAGGTATCTGGAGAAAGCATAACATCATGATTGAAAGTAAAAAAGCAAGAATGCTTGTGAAAAAGAAAGAAGGAAAATGCATGCCTGGACATATTGTGATAACTAACCCACTCCCCTGAGAATAAATTTTCTCCTGGGAGAAAGGCATTAATCCCCCTTTAAGATCTATAAGGGATCCACTTCCCAACAACGTCACATGGCAATCAAATTTCACCCTGAGTTTCAAAAGACAAAAATCATATTCAAATGATAGAACTATATCATGAAAAGAGAGCTTGAAGCAATTTGGAATGATGAGCCTACAGAAAATATTTAGAGGAGATGTAATACTTGTCTTCTAATACTGAAGAATTTCCTCTACAGAAGATAAATGAGCCATGTTTTGTGTTGTCCAGAGGGTAGAAATTTGACCATTTGGTGAGAGCTACAGGGAAATTGTAAAGAAAAGTGTTGTAATAATTATAGTTATCCATCAAGTTAATTTATTGCATTAGAAAAATAAGAATTTCAGCTCTGCTGGGCTATGGGAAAATTGAACAGCCACTTGGAGACCTAAAACACACACTAGATATTTAAACTATAAGGTTTTAAAGGTATCTTCAAGCTCTGAAATATAACATTTTAAAATGAAGCAGTCCTTCAGAGTTTTAATTTGATACCTATAGAACACACTTAAACATAGATTATCAAGACATTAAGCAGGGGCAGAAGTTACATTTTTATATTATTCAATAATTTTCAGTCTATTATTGCCAATCTGAACGTTGCTAATTTGTAATAAAAAACATCATTATTCCCATATGCAAAAATTTTCCTGAAATGTAGTAAAATCTTAAAAGAATATCAGTATGATTTCTCTTTCATATGTATGAATGGCAAAACGAAGAGCATATACAATTAGTGTTGAGAGACTGTTTTGATTTAAAATCTTTGTGAATTTAAGATAAGTTTTGTTGTTGTTGTTAGGTGCCATCGAGTCGAGTCCTACTCATAGTGACCCTATGTACAGCAAATCGAAACACTTGCCGATTCTGTGCCAGGCAAACCATCTTATTTATGTTTAAGCCCATTGTTGCAGACACTGTGTCAATCCATCTGGTGGAGGTTTTTCCTCTTTTGTGTTGACCTGCCACTCGTCCAAACATGATGTCCTTCTCCAGGGATTGTTCTCTCCTGACTACATGTCCAAAATATGTAAGACGCAGTTTGGCCATTTTTGCTTCCAAGGAGCACTCTGGTTGTACTTCTTCTAGGACAGATCTGTTGGTTCTTTTGGCAGTCCATGGTATATTCAATAGACGTCTCCAGCACCACAATTCAAAAGCATCAATTCTT